>JAQFYZ010000341.1:0-47440 GCA_034695085.1 Cylindroiulus punctatus
AGGCTTTTATCCTACTCTCGCGGCCATGAAAGTGGCTGACTGCAGCGCCACCAGTGGCGTTGCACACTCCCAATATATCGTCATGATGTATAATAAAGATTGAAGTTTTGGCTTAGATTGGTTGGAAATGTTGTTTAAGATTGACACTGGGTTAGAAAATGCGTGCGAGACGTCAGGCAGACAGATTCAGGAATTCCATGATGAAAATTGTATTTGAAAGTCATTAATTTCAACTTAGTAATAGCATGCAGAAAATGTTGGGGGAACAAAAATTTCTTTTTCCTCAAGATGGCCACCATCTCCAACCGTCACTTTCGGTCTGATTGGCAATGTCTACTATCGGACATTAGCCGTCAATTTCAACAACTACTGCAATGAAAATTCTGCCGCTGCTACCACTCGCCACCAGTTTCGCATTTTCAATTATCTTTTGAGTCGACTATTGGCCTTAATGTGAAATCTTTAGATGCAAATGATCTGGACCTACCTGGGATGCTGCCGCATCTGCCGAACACCGAGAAGAAGTGAACACATTACGTCACGAACGAAAAGCCCGCCTAAATTCACGCGCATAGATGGCGGCGTCACCTACCGGCGAGCAAGAAAAACTGTTTTACAGAGTGCACCAACGATTTCATGGCTTTCAGCACATTATGTTCCAACGCGAATTTATCATAATAAATATCGAAAATGTTTTTATAATTTAGATCGTTTTCTTGAAATTTGCAATGAATAAACCAAAAAATTCTGGAAAACGTGAACTGTGTAATTCATTTCTCTCTGGTTCGACTAAACGTTTTCATTATTTCTTAATCCCTACATAATTACGACGTTTATGGATTTTTGCTGTTCATAGGTTCGAGACAGCTGAGCGATGTAATCAAAAGCTCATGTTTTGACTATACAATTATAGGAATTCTTTTCCAAGATGAGTACTGGGTTCGAAAATATGTGTTTGGAGAACGAGCCTCGGGCGAACAGATTGAGGAATTACACGATGAAAATTGGACTTGGCAGTCATTAATTCTTAGTTAGTAATAGCATGCAAAAAATGTTGGGGGGAATGAAAATTTCCTTTTTCCCAAGACGGCTGTCGATCGCCGCCATCTCCAACCGTCACTTTCGTTCTGCCTACAGGATAAGCCATTTGTAAAATCCTGCCGCCGCTACCAGTTTCTCATTTTCAACTCCCTTTTGAGTCGACTATTGGCCTCAATGTGAAATCTAGATGAAATTGATCAGGACCTACCTGGGATGTTGCTGCATTTGTTGAACGCCGAGAAGAAATGGAACATTGTACATCACGAACGAAAAGCCCGCCTCAATGCGCGCGCAGCGAAGGTGGTGCCACCTGACGTCGAACATGAGAAAGAAGAGAAGTTACATGGTGCCCAAACACGGTCAAAACCGAAAAACTGTCGGCCCGAAAGTTCAACATTCAGCGATTTATACCCCCATAATTTGGGTTATCATTACGAGCAGAAAAATTATGAGAAATTAGAAATAACTTTTATCTGCAACAGGATGTCTGGCCGAATCTTGACTCAAACTTCCCAGACACATTTCCCTATCAAAGTTTTCAGCGGCAAACGCGATCCAGACATGAAATGAATTTCCCTGACTTTTTCCAGATTATGCTAGACTGTCAGACACCCGCGTTTATCGTCCACACGTTCTTGGAGCTCGCGAAGCAGGAAGTGGCGATTGTTTGGGAAGCTTCTTTTTCCGCAAACGACGTTTCGTCCCCTAATTGCTGGTCCCATCAGCCTTCATGATTTATGAGGTGTTTTTTTCTATCTCATTGACGATAGAAATGTCGCCCAATGCGTGTTTGTAGAACGAGTCGGGCGGATAGATTTAGGAATTCCACGATGAAAATGCACTTGAAAGTAATTAATTTTTAGTTCGTGATAGCAGAAATTGTTGGGAGAAATGAAAACTTGTTTTTCCCCAAGATGGCTGTCGATTGCTGCCATCTCCAACTGCCACTTTCGTTCTTACTACAGTGCCGGCAATTTCTAATATCGGACATTAGCCGTCAATTTCAACAACTACTTCAATAGAAAGCCTCCCGCCGTCGCCGCTCGCCTCCACTTTCGCATTTTCAATTGCGTTTTGAAACGACTATTGGCCTCAATGTGAAATCTTTAAATAAAAATGACCAAGGCCTACCTGGGATGCTGCAGCCTCTTCTGAACGCCGAGGAAACATGGCGTGTGGAACGAAAATCCCGCCTAAAATCACGCGCACAGAGGGCAGCGCCATCTGACGGCGAACCACAAAAATAAAACTCGAGTTACTCGGTGGACAAAAAGGTTTTTCCCATGAAACTCCACATTCAACGAATTCGGATTATAATAATTAATTATACCGCAGGGACGTATACAAGTTCAATGGGCTATTGTTTAGAATAGGGGCCGTTTGTAAATGGCTTTACTTTCACTTTATGAAACAGTTTCAGTGTAACACATTTGACTGCATTTATGCAATATAGAATCTTGCACTATTATAATGTATCTTTTTAATGTCATATCTGTTAGTGCTGGAAAAATAGTTTAAACATTTATATTTCGTTGTCGGCGACAAGGTTACGTTTCCACAATAGAAGGAAGTTAGCATTTCGTGTTATAAAATAAGATTTAAAAATTCATTTCAGTTATCCATTGAGAGCCTCGTCCAAGCACCGGTGAGCCAAGCCTACTGCTCCAGCTGCCACCTGATGCAAACAGATATTCAAATAGCAGTTTTAATTATCGTAACAGGATTCCTGTTACGATAATTACGAAGACCTTGTGCGGAGCTATGATTCACTATCTGCTTACAGGGGCTCTCGTAATATCAAACGCTCCCATGGCAATCTTGAAACCAGCGCCTTCCTCGACCAGCAGTCCAGCACGTTCTGTTTGGTAAAGACAGTCGAATGGATTAATTGTCAGCTAATAAAGTTGAGTAAGAGCAGAGATGCTTGAATTCAACCTTGCCTCTTTTGGCACGACCACATCCTCAAAAGTAATTCCAGGTGTGTCGGAAGCCCGCTGTCCCATGTTCCATTCTTTTCTTCCTGGAGTTACCATGGGAGTATCCCGTTCGACTATACACGTAGATACCATGAAGGCTTTTTTGGTGGGGGCCTTGGGGTCCGATTGATTACGTGCCCAAAACAAAGTACCAATTGGCCACACCACCGTTAGTTATCCACATCTTCTGTCCATTTATCACATAGTGATCTCCCTTCTTGACAGTCGTTGTTTTAACACCAGCGACGTCTGATCCCATGCCAGGTTCTGTCACGCAATAAGCCGAACATTTTTGCGTAATTATAAAATTAAAAAATAAGTTTATAGCATGCCATTGTTGGACACCCCCTCATCACATTCAAAATAAAAAACTTACACATGCTAGGGGTACTTTGGTTAGTCGTCAAAAATATTTCTTCTTCTGTGCGTCAGAACCAGTTACCAATAGAGGTGCTTATTGCAAGACATTGATGTCTCATTACTTTATCGTAGGAGGAAGAATTAACGAATCAATCTGCTATCAGTGCACATACGCCAAGGTCATTGGCTTCCATCGCAGTTTCAATTCCAGTGCAGACATATGCACACTCTTCGGTTATCAAACAGCCATCAAATAAGGATAGACCTGGACCACCTATCAAGTAACAAAGGGCAAGCGTTGAATCTTCAGTCTCTTTGAAAACGAATTTTGTATTTCTGACAGATTTCTAGACAAATAAAGTCATGTTTTTGTTGTAAAGTGTAATGCGATCGGAAATTCATGTATGTGTTTGTAAGTTTACACATGTACGCCAATTACAAACGAATATAACTACTATGGCGTTTTAGCTGAATGCATGCTAACAGTAAAACGTACCATATTTCTCCGGTACATGCTTGTTTAGAAGTCCCAAGGATACTGCAAATAAACACACATATACCGGAGGTAGACTTTAAAAGTTCCAGTATTTACCCTTGCAACCCCCCCCCCTCCATTGTACGTTCAGACGGTCATTAATCATACATTTTTCGGACACATAATAGTCACACATTTATTAGGCACTTAAAAATTATTACGAATAATTTTTCATAAATAACATTAATAAGCATATTTACCTTGGCCATGTTGTCCTCTCGGATTTGTGCGTGGACTTTTGGACTGCCCGATTATCTCGATATGTCCTCGACATCATGCAATCCTTCCTATGCTCAGCCAAATGGATAAATCCGGATTTGTGGTCAGGTCAGTGAGTCAAGCTGCAATGGAAATTGAGCAGATGATTATACATGTATCTCCATTTGGCACAGTTTGATGCTGGTGCATTCATCAACAGATTTTTTTTTGTCAAATTTTTGAGTTATAGTATGGAAAATCCCCGTCGGCGCAGTGAATACATGTAACTCTACTGGCGATTAGCCTGCACAAGTGCCCAACGACCTTGCAACCAATAACAACATTTTTACCACCCGTTGTTTACCTCATGTATTTTCGTGACCCCTGCGGAAGCAGATAGTATCGCATCCCTGCTTCAGGAGTTAACACTACTCAGAAATTTCAATTTTACAGGACAAGCAATTAATTTTGCTAATCGTTTTGCCATAGAACAATGTTATAGATGAGTCTGAGGCGACAATAACCTGTCAACCCTGAAAAAACTTGATTGTATGGTATTCCAAGATGCAGACAATTCCTCTTGACGTACATGTACATGTAATACTGCCTTAAATCGAAAATTGACAATGTTGAGTTGTGTGACTATACTAAAGGGAGGCTCATGGTAACAGAGTCCCTGCTGGCAGTGATTGCCTGGTGGTGGGGGCAGCGAAATCATAGATTACGCAATTAGGTTAGTTCAGATTAGTTTATGCTAGCTAAGGTCTGCAGAGTTTGGTAACACAAATTCAATGATTCAACTATTTTAGAAATATGGTGTTACCACTATATGTACAGTATATTATTTATTAATCAGAAATTATCACCGTAAATTAACACGCGCTTCCCAGCAAAAAATATTCCGAAAATATTGAAATCAATTGCAATTATTTTGCCATCAATGGCACTTTTTACATTTATGGCGAAATAATTACAATATATTTGAATATTTTCGGAATATATTTTGCTGGGTTCATCCTTCGAAGTCAAGCCGATTACTCGTCAGAAATGTTATAATTTACATCGGATGCAATTTTCGATTTTTTCGAAGTTAATACATGTAATGGCAAAGCGATCAGTCATTTGATCACCTCAATTTAATTCAATTCCCCAACCCTTCACGGTAGACTAGAATAGATCGACCAGTTTTTCCAGGTGGTGTTTTTCTATTTTGCTTCCTTCTTTTCTTCCCCCTTCTCTCTTGGACCTGCAAACCCTCCCCCCCCCCCTCTTTATTCTCGCCGCCACCCAATCACCTTCTTCGTCACCCTTTCAAAGAAAGCAACAGCAATTAATTGTCACGCTAGACATTAGAATCATTGGGGGGGAAAATGATCGCTTATCCGAAACTTAACCGATGATTGCCTGCAGCCAATTCGGAAAATTTCATACACGTAATTTTAGCAATGTTTGGCTGCTTTTATAATTAATCAGATAAATCTTTATTATGATTAACTATAATGTTACGTTAATAATTTCGAAAATAATTTTATCTTCAGTATACTGTTCATAATTCAAATTCAGTTTGAATGATTGCTACGCTCATATGAGGGTAGTCTGTCAGTCATACATTGTATGACTGACAACTCAACCCTTTTTCAAGTTGCCACATTGTACAAGGAGAAATGGACAAGGAAAACAGAGCAACAGATAAAAAAGTGAAAAGACGTTCAGATAAAGGGGAGCGAGACTATGTCTTCTGGGAAATTAACACCCATGTGACGGGTTTAATTAACCAGACAATGACACTAGGCCTTACGACACCCGCCCCGGAGGTCCTCACTTATAAGAAAGGCAAATAGGCACATGAACAATCTCTAAATGTTATCAATCAGCTGTACTCAGTAGTCAATTCGATCAATTCACATATACATGCGCGCCGAAAAACTCATTTTAATTCAGGTTATTGTAATTATCCAATTAACAGTGACTACTACGGAATTTTCCCTGTTCAATAGCCGCTCCTCCATAGACATATTGAGAAAGGGGTTTTCTCTGCTGGCGCGTGAACTGGCAATAATTGCCTGTGCTCTGCGATCAAATCAGGCCCTAAGAAAAGCTTAGATTTTTAAGTAATTGTCAGGATAGATTTAACTTAGGTTAGGAAAACACGAAAAACCACAAAAATGTTTTAAAAAAATACTATAAAATCACATAATAATAATAAAATTCCGATCGCCAAGACACGTCATTCTTGTCTACCAGACGAGAATGGTTTGGATGTACTGTACATGTACATGTACATTTACAGCAGTGATCATTTGGAGCAGGGCAGAAATCGTAGTTGATCCAAAAAAAATTAATGCTATAAAAATTAATCCAAACGTTTCATACAAATTAATACATTTAGCAATTCGAACTTGCATTTGGTAATTCAATTTCAAAAATTAATTAATTTGCAAAAAAAATAATAATATTCCGGTAATAAATATAAATTATCTTAATGTTACGGAAATAGCCACATTGTAAATTCCCTAAATGCTCTATGTTGGCAGTGTCATCTAAATTTAGCAATTGATGCCAATTTCCCCAGCAAAATCTCCCATAGACGGTTTCTCAATTTCTCGAGATTTTCCTTTTTCCGAGCTCCGCCAGCAACTGAGAATAAGCCCCGCCCCCCACTCAATCAACTCCTAGCTCCGCCCACAATCGGTCTCTTTTGATGAACCCCTTCACAACGAGCAAGCAAAGATCGTTGAAAGCTTCGTCATTTCTGAATCCAATTGCTGTAGCACGTTTACGGGCAATTTTTAATAAAAGTGAAAACAAGAATTTGAGAACATGTCGAAAAATTATAAGTCCTTATTATTCGTCGGATTTTGAAATATTTGGAACTCAAAATATTATTTACTTCTGTGATGTAAGAACCTCCGGGGCGGGTTTCATCAGTCCCAAAATTTTCACTGCCGGCCATAACAAACCCGCCCCAAAGATTCACATCCCATCAACCCGCCTCAGAGGTTCCGTGTAAACTAACCTAGCCGATGTCTACAATTTTCTCCGCGGTTTTTACTTGCACGGGTTATCGATGTCATGTTCAATTTGTATTGATTATCGATTTCTACTATTTGTTTAACCGGTTTCTGGGTTGTAAGAACCTTCGAGGTGGGTTTCGTAAGGCTAAAATTTCCACTGACGACCTTTAGAAACTCGCATCAGAAAAATCAATGAGACCCGCCCCAGAGGTTCTTACATCCCAGAAGGCACTGCAGATTCGTAGCCCAACAGCCTTATGAAACCCGCTCCAGAGGTTCTAGAAGGCAACACGCACAAATTACGCAACACTTTTGTAATTGTGTTACATTTGTAAAGTGTTAAGTAAATTAACCTAGGCCTTGTCGAATTCTAGTTTCCTCAGCAAATTTAATTGCATGATTATCGGTTTCTAAAAATGTAATTATCTATTTGATGTCGATTTTTACCTAATCTTACATGTATATTGATTTCCCAAATTTAAGAAATTGATACCGGCATTTTATTGATTATTGGCATCCTATCTAATAATTTTTAAATTTAATTAAAAATTTAAATTGTAATCAAAAATTTCATTTCAAATGTTTAAATACTCATTATGGTTATAATCATAATGTTTATTTCACTCATGTTGTATATTCCCTCAGTGTTCAATTTGTTCATACGTTAAAATAACTCATACCCATTTGCAATGCTATCTCTATGGCCAATGCTAAAGCATAGGAACGTTTTGTTCATCTCAGGCCAAAAATGCTTTTTCTGGCTCCTCTCGTGCTCATGCGACAGACGAACCTCGGAGATTTCCCGGTTTTCTTGGCGGCCGACGCTGCGTCGAACGCCGCATAAACGAGGCATCCAAAGCTCGGAAAGCATCCCGTTATAAATTGGCGGGAAATCCACAAGCCTTCCTTCAGCATAGACCAACCACATACAATGTATACACTACAGTCAAATGACCCAAAGCATGCCAAAGCCAGTCTTTCGTGGCAACGTAATCCCGATAAAATATTCGCGCAATAAGATGTTCACAACCGAGAGACCTTCGGGGGACCTGGGGTCGAGAAATAAAGCTGCCAAAATTCGATTCCTTTCTGGCGTTCGAAACTCGAAAGACATGACGAAAATAGAACGCCGCCGATAGCCATCTTTGCGCGAACCGATCTGCCCGAATTGGAGCCGCTCACGGTCCAAAATCTGCCTCAACGTGAACTCAAAGCATCCCCCATCGCTTCCGTTCGAAAATTATAACGAGGCATCTTATGTGGAGTAACTAAATTGATCGTTGATTCTTACCTCGCTCGCAGATGCCGACATCTTTCCTCCATCTTGTTTACATCTTCTTGTCGTTCGATGAAATGACGTAACCGTCACGTGATCACCGAAGGAAGCGGAAAGCGAGCCGCCGCAACTGAACGACAGGCGCAAAGCGATTAGCATTGAGCGCTCTCGAGCGCTACCTCTAACGCTGGTGATCGCCGGCAGATGGCAGCAGCGGCGTCTTCGGGGGTACAGGCTCTCTACTACGGGGCTGCCATGTTTGATTCGAAAACAACAAGAAGACAAGATGTCCGACTTGCATTCCACGAAGGTAGGACCGAAATTTCCATATAGACGCGTTTCTAGCATCTTAGCCGATAAAACATTTGTAACGGAGTGATCGGCGTGTGCTTCTGGTTCACGCCTGGGTCATTTTGGCATTGAAGCTGTTGGAATTGGTGCCGAAATGACCGCACAAAGCCATGCCAACGGCCAACGTTCGAATTCGAACATGAAAATAAAAACTCATTTTCTGTTTAAATTGGCCAGATTAATGGATGCGTCGTAATCATTGCATGAGCGATCCAGCGATACACAGAAATGATTTTTGGGTTGGATCGGCACGATAAATGCGATAATGGAGGCATTGAGTAATAAGGGCTGCTCCGATGGTGGGCCATCGTTTTCATTCGAGCGTGAGCGTGTATACGGGGATCTACTCGTATGAATAAAATCGTGGTGAAAACATTATTTTCGGCGATTCATGCAGCCATGCAGATGAAAGCCTGGCAATGTTTTGTGCCCGTGGAATGGGCGGGGACATTAGAATGGCAGGACCAATCAGCGGCGAGGGGGGCGTGGCCTATTCGGGCTGGCTGAGCTCCGAAAAAGGAAAAAAGACGAGAAAAGCAAAATCGTCTATGGGAAATTTTGCTGGGGAATTTCCTATGTGTTGTCAATGGCCATAGAGATACCATGGGCTATAAAGCATTGTCAATTGAATGAATACACGAACTAGCGTAAATAAGGAGATAAAGTGTTTGTGTTTACGAAATCATCGACGCAATGATTAATTATTGCAATTTTTCATTTTCTCTCAAATTGAAGTGTAATCAAACTAATTATTACGTGAATTATTCAAAATCAATAGAAGCTGTAAAAATTGCATAGTTAATCGGATTGCCAAAAAATACAAAAACACAAAACGCTAAATCAATTTTTTTTACAAAATCAGTTTCACATTAATTTACTCAAATACTGAATATTTAGCTGAGTTTACATGCAGCATTTAACCTACGTTCTATGATAATTAAATTAATTAACAATGACGTGAATTTACATAATTTTATTTACATGTGCAAATTATTCAAAATCAATAAAATTTGCAGAATTTGCATTGTCAATTGAATGCATACACGAACTAGCATAAATAAGGAGATAAGTGTTTGTGTTTACAGTATGTACGTATTTACGAAATCATCAACGCAATTATTAATTATTGCAATTGTTCCATTTCTCTCAAATTGAAGAGTAATCATAGAAATTATTACGTGCATTATTCAAAATTAATAGAAGTTGAAAAATTATTAAAACTAATTGTTAATAGGATTGCAAAAAAATTACAAAAACACAAAATGCTTTAATCAGTACTCAAATTTCTGAATTTCTAAATTAATTATAATTGGAAAAATTAATCAATTTTTTTACAAAATCAGTTTCACATTAATTTATTCAAATACTGAATATTTAGCTGAGTTTACATGCAGCATTTAACCTACGTTCTATAATAATTAAATTAATTAACAATGACGTGAATTTAGATCATTTTATTTACATGTGCAAATTATTAAAAATCAATAAAATTTGCAGAAGTTATGAAGTCGATAATTTACATACATTAGAAATTACAAAAATTTAGAAGTCTTTAATCGATACTGAAATTTACATCTGACATCTGAAATTATAATCACGTTGAATTATAATTGGAAAAAATGATTTTTTTTAATTTAGTAATTAAAGTTGCTGAAATTTAAATTTAGCTATGTTTACATGCCTTTAACATTCGGCCTTACGAAACCCGCCCCGGAGGTTCATACATTCCAGAATTAAGGCAACAGTCCGTTAATTTATTTTTTATATAATAATATTATATATAAAATAGCATTAAAGAAAATTTTATATTTTGTGAACTTCAGTTAAAACTACAAACATTCCCTCGACGTCGACGCCTTTGGCTGTCTAGAGTCAAAAAAATGAAATTGCGCCTTGGGCCCAGTCAGTGTATGAAAGAAAGAGCGGTTGTGGGTGGCGCTATTTGGAAGAGGGGAAATGCTCCAGGGAAAACCGATCGAGCTATGTTGTTATGCTTGAAGCTAACAATAGGGGGCACACATTAGTCATTTTTCGTACATTCTGTGCGCGGCGACAGTTAAATTTCATTCGAATCTCAGAATCTGTCCCTCGTAAATCAAAATCGCTAAAGCTGGGAATGGAACATTATCACCGCCTTGTTGGTCGTTGGTAGCATGGCGTTGTCAGGCAGGGTTCATACGCACCTGGAAAGTCAGGGAAGAGCAAAATGGTCAGGGAAAGTCAGGGAAAATACGTTTTTTGCTGTATAATCAGGGAAAATAACAGTTTTTTAACAAAATAAATAATGTTTATTAATTATTTTGAGATTTCTGCTGACCATTTCCAAAAGTTGATATTAATAAACATTTATATTTTTCTCATGAACAGGTTTAAAAAAATTTTCTACACAATTTATAAGTCAGGGATTTACTTGGGTTGTCAGGGAATGTCAGGGAAATGATTTTGTAAATTTGAGTATGAATCCTGTCAGGGTAAGAAACAGGGTCACTGTCATTGTCGTGATTTTCAGGCATCGCACCTGTGTAAATAAGTTTTGTATAAGTATTATCGAGTTCATGAAAAAATCAACATGTGCGTGTGCTGCGGCTACATTTCGGATAAGCGATCATTTCTCCCCTCTTGTCAAGCGTGACATTTTAATTACTCTTGCTTTCTTTGAAAGGGTGACGAAGGAGGCGATTGGGTGGCGGTAAGAACAAAGGGGGAGGGGTGCAGTTGCAAGAGAGAGAGAAGGGGGAAGAAACAAATGGAAGCAAAATAGACAAACTGGACAAACTGGTCGATCCATTCTAGTCGACCATGAAGGGTTGGGGAATTGAATTACACTGAGGTGATCAATTGACTGATCGCTTTGCCATTACATGTATTAACTGCGAAAAAATCGAAAATTGCATCCGATGCAAATTATAACGTTTTTGACGAATAATCGAATTGATTTCGAAGGATGAACACAAAAAATATTCCGAAAATATTCAAACATATCGCAATTATTTCGCCATTAATGGAAAACAAGTGCCATTAATGACAAAATAATTGCAATTTATTTGAATATTTTCGGAATATGTTTTGTTGGGAAGCGCGTGTTAATTTCTGATTGATAAACATAACACCATATTTCTAAAATAATTGAAAGCTGTTAAACATAGAAATTGTGTTACCAAACTCTGCAGACCTAAGCTAGCATAAACTAATCTGAACTAAACTAATTGCTTAATCTATGATTTAGCTGCCCCCACCACCAGACAATCACTGCCAGCCTAGACGCTGTTACCATAAGCCTCGCTGCAGTTTAGTCACACAACTCAAAACTATGTCAATTTCCGATTTAAGGCAGTATTACGTCAAGAGAAATTGTCTCCATCTTCCCAGAAAACAAGACGTCTTGGAATCCCATACAATTTAGTTTTCTCAGGGCTGACAGGTTATTAATTGTCTCCTCTAAAACAATGTTCTATAGCAAAACGATTAACAAAATGAATTGCTTGTCCGGTAAAATTAAAATTTCTGATTAGTGGTAACTACTGAAGCAGGGGTGCGATATTGTTACTTGATATGTCGACGTCTTGCAGTAAGCACCACTATTGTTAACTGGATCCAACGCACAGAAGAAGAAATATTTGGGACGACAAAACAAATAATCCCTAGCTTGTGTAATTTTTTTTATTTTGAATGTGATAAAGGGGTGTCCAACAATGGCATGCAATAAATTTATTTTTTAATTTTATAATTATGCACAATTTTTCAGGCTTATTGTGTGACAGACTCTGGCACAGGGTCAGACGTCACTGATGTTAAAACAACGGCCTGTCAAGAAGGGAGATCACTATGTGATAAATGGACAGAAGATGTGGATAACTACAGAGCATAACAGAAAGCTCTAGCTGCCAAATTGCTCAGAAAAAATCGGCCGATGCAGTTGAAATATTTGGTGGTACGTAATTGGCATGTCGAGTTTTCGTGAATTTAAATCTAGCTGTACATGTAGATTTTATAACCAACAAAGCAAAAAATTGTGCTGTAGGAAATGGCTACAACGGCCTTTATCCAGTGGAAAAACGTATGCGTGATGCCAAGATTTTTGACGTAAGTAATTTTACCGAACATGACATCGCTTTAATTCATGCAAATGTCAGTGTGAATATAAATTTTGCCCTTTATTTCTGTTGCAGATTTACGAAGGAACATCTCAAATTCAGCGAGTCGTTATTGCCAGGGAGCTCGTTGGGTGTGACAAATGTGACAATTTCTGTAAAAATGGAAAATAACGTGACAAATGCAACAAATAAAGAGGGAAACCTCTTATGTACATTATAACCTATCTGTAGAAGTACAAGGGAGACTGGGCTCAAAAAAAGTCTGTTGATGAAGAGGAAATTACCAAAAAGAAGGAAAAAGCCCAAAAAATATTGAATACAGGAATAGAGATGTTACGTGAGGCCTGCAGTACTAGGCTACTAGCCGCACAGATATTGTAAAAGTAGAAGCTGCAAATGCCATCATTCAAAGCGGCAAGGTGAGTTAGAGCTCGCATATATGCCGATGAAAACTTGAATCAGTTATCCGAAACGTGTGTAAAATGGAATAAAATGTAACATTTTTGCAGATACAATCTATTTTATGAGAATTTTGATGAACTAAGAATCAATTGCATAACATTTTCATGTGACAAAATGTGACAAATGCGATATTTGCATGTGACAAAATGTGACAAATGCGATATTTGCATGTGACAAAATGTGACAAATTTCCAATTCTTGGATGTGACAAAATGTGACATAGCGAATTTGTTGAATGTGGAATTTCATGGACAAAACCTTTTCGAGCACCCCAGTAACTTGAGTTTATTTGTCGTTCGCCGTTAGAAGTCGCTTCCCTCCTTGCGCGTGATTTTAGGCGGGCTTTTCGTTCCACACGCCATTTTTCCTCGGCGTTCGGAAGAGGCTGCAGCATCCCAGGTAGGCCCTGATCATTTTCATCTAAAGATTTCACATTGAGGGCAATAGTCGTCTCAAAAGACAATTGAAAATGCGAAACAGGAGATGAGCGGTAACGGCGGGACATTGACGGCTGATGTCCGATATTAGAAATTGCCGGTACGGTAGTCAGAACGACAGCATGGGGAACGCATTGGGCAAGATTTCTATCTTCAATGAGATAGAAAAAAACCCCCATAAATCATGAAGGCAAAGGGAGCAGCAATTAAGGGCGAAACGTCGATTGCGGAAAAAAAGCTTCCCAAACAATCGCCGCTTCCTGCTTCGCGAGCTCCAAAATCGCATGAACGTGGGGGCGACAAACACAGGTGTCTGACCGTCTAGAATGATCTGGAAAAAGTCAGGGAAATTTGTTTCGTGTCTGGAACGCGTTTGCGACTGGGAAATGTGTCTGTAGAATTTGAAGTCAGGGAACTTTGAGTCAAAGTTCGCCAACACATCCTGTTGAATATAGCCCATATGGAAAAAAAATAAGCGATAAATATATAGTTTTTTAAAGTATATTATTTTTATATACAGTATGGAACATATACCAAAATTGGCCCAATTCCATATATGAATAATATAGTATATATATAACATATAGGTGAAATATATAGTTTATATATAAAATAAATACCTGAAGACATAAAATTATATATGTAAAATATATAATAATATATATAGAATAAATACCTAAAATATATGGTAAATGTTCTGCAACTATCTATAAAGTATACATAAAATATATTCCTTCATTAATAGAAAATAAGCTGACATCATCAACTGAACTAACACATATGAAACAAGTTGGTTGTAAATTATACATGCTGACATTGTAAATGTGATAGTCATGTAATCAAATTATGGCATTTTGTATGTTTTACTATTTTAATATTAAAGTTTATTTCATCAAATCATTATTCGCTTTTATTATTTTCACAATTTCGAACAGTAATTGTTTAAGTATAGTATATATTTCCCACATATATAATAATATGTAGAATGTATATTCAATAAATATATTCTGAATATGCATTTATATAATTGTACGAGATATTTGTCGTATATTATAAATATTACATGTTTTATAGTATATATGTTTAGTATATTACAGATATATCCACATATATTTTTGATATATTATACGCATATTATTTTCCATATGGGAGGAGTTAATTCTAATTTCTTATGATTTTTCTGCCCGCAATGATAACTGAAATTATGGGGCGTATAAATCGCTGAATGTTGAACTTTAGGGCCCACAGTTTTTCGGGCACCGTGTAAATTGTTTTTGTTTCATTACGTCAGGTGGCACCACCTTCGCTGTGCGCGATTTTGGCGGGCTTTTCGTTCATGACGTACACTGTTCCATTTCTTCTCGGTGTTCGGAAGAAGCGGCAGCATCCCAGGTAGGTCCCATCATTTTCACCTAATCTTTTCACACGAAAGCAGATATTCGGCTCAAAATGGATTGAAAATGTGAAGCTGGAGACGAGCGGAAACGGTGGGAGGTTTTTCTTTGCAGTAGTTGTTGAAATTGACGGCTAATATCCGATATTAAAAAGTGCCTATACTGTAGTCAGACCGAAAGTGACGGCTAGAGATGGCGGCAACAGACAGCCATCTTGGGGGGAAAGTAAATTTTCATTTCCCAATACAATTTCTGCTATCACTAACTAAGAGTTAATGACTTCCAAATCCAATTATCATTATGTAATTCCTGAATCTGTCCGCCCGAGGCTCGTTCTCCAATCACGTATTTTCGAATCCAGTACTCATGAACTTGGCATTCCTAACCAAGACATGAGCTTTTGATTAGATCGTTCCGCTGTCTCGCGTGATATTATATAGGGATAAAGAAATAATGAAAACGTTTAGCTAAACCAGAGAGAGATGATTACACAGTTCAGGTTTTCCGAAATTTTTTGGTTTATTTATTGCAAAATCCAAGCAAACGAGCTAAATTATGAAAGCTGCCTGGAAGGATGAGAAATATTCTCGATATTTGTTATGAAAAATTCGCGCTGGAGCATTATGTGCTCGTTCTCCAAACACACATTTTCGAACCCAATACTCATTTTGGAAAAGCATTCCTAGCCACAACACGAGCAACACGAAAACCTGACGATCGGAGAAAGCTTTAGTTTTGTTCAGATTGTGGAGTAATGTCTGTGCACCCGGTAAAACAGTTTTTTTCGTTACTCGATGTAGCCGACAGATGACGCCACCCTCTATGCGCGTGCTTTCGTTCGAGACGCCATGTTTTTTACCCTCGACGTTCGAAAGATGCCACAGCACGCCAGGTTGGTTGTCATCTGATTTTAATTTCATAATTATTATGAATATTACCACGTTATTCGACTAAAAGCTGGACTAAAACACGAAACTGGGCTTGGTGGCAACGGCGGTCCTCCAACAGTCATTCAAACTGTTGGATGTTGAAATCATTCAAGTTAGAGAATGGAGCCCGACATGTCTGGATGGGTTTAGAGATCAACCCCCAACCATCTTCAACGGGAAAAACAAAATTCCCAAAAATTTCGTTTACTGATTATGTTTATTCGCTGTCCACAAATCAATTAATAACTTCGAAAGGCACATAAAGCAACATAAACCACATAAACTAAGGCCGAATCCGACCAGGCTCGTTTCCAAGGCCATGGTAGGCTGCGTGTATTTTTGAAAAGGACATCCATCTTGGATAAAATGAGCTCGTATTCATCAATTTTTAACCAGAATGTGCGCGGTATAGTTGTGTATAATTTTTTGAATAATGTGTTGGCTCGTGTGGCTCCAGAGTGAAGCCTTATTCACTCCAGGTTTAAGTATTTGGTGAGATAAAATTATATAAAGAATTCAGGCTAAAAAACCTTGAATAGTATGACCTTGAATTTTTGCCCCATTTTTGAGACCCTTTTCCCCTCGAAGCTTGGAAGCTTGTGTCCAGCCCCAAAGATGCAGAAGTGAAGCTGTTCATTGTTCACTTCAATATGCCGAAATTTAATTTTTTGAGGTCAATTAAATTATTTCGTAAAAAAAAAACAATCTTTAAATTAGTTTGAACTACAGTACATGTATATAGTTGGCCTGTATTTCAATTCTAAACAATGTTATTTCTTGTCATTTCAGGTCGTGTTAGATGACAGAAAGTGCTGCCAATAAGACTAACCGACTAAGACTCACATAATTTGTGAGCTCTAGCACACGAAACATAGCCACCGTGTTTCAAATTCGCACAAAAATGAGTTCTAGCTGCAGATTGCTCAGCTAGGGACCAAAATGGACGAGTGCTGCTAATAAGACCAACTACGGCTTACCTGTGAGCTCCTGTGTGCACAACAAACATCTACACATCTACGAGCCGAGATGCGATGCAACCCAAAGTGTAGCCACTGTGTTGTTTCAATTGCACACAAAAATCGAGTCTTCTAACTGAAGATGACTCGGGGTCAAACTTGACCCACAGTGGTGCTGCATGCATCAATGTGACCACCTTAGACCAGTAAGGTGAACTCTCGCGTGTGTGCCGCAACAAGTCTTCGAGTTGTAACGCGATGCTACCCAAAGTGTAGCCAGTGCGAGAACTTTCAATCGCGCACAAGAAGTTGTCTTCGGTCATCAGGTTTCTCGGAACAGGAAAACCGCAAGTACCGTCCGTTGGACGTCTTCACTTATTCCTTAGCCAGACTCAAAAAACAGCTGAAATATTCAAAAACCATCAGGAGCATGTTTTGTAGCTATGTTTCCGTACCATTGCACACTGGTGCGGAGCTCAGGCGACTTACCTCGCGGGCTGGAAAGACGGCAGATTGGGCAACTCCTTGGTTAGTAGTCTTCGAAGCGGTCAGTCCCCCCGCGTGCGGTCCTAATCGCACAGGCTCAGATTTAATCTTCTTTCTTATAGCTCACACAGCTCAGGAATAGGGCGCCTTGGAGACCCTCTCTGAACGTTAGCTTCAAGATTCGACCCGTAGTTTGGCCGATTAATTTTTTGGGAAGGTCTTGGAGCTCCGGCGTGCGTGGGGTAAGAGTGGGGTAGCTTTGGTTAGGCAGGACATGTTTTGCAGCTTTTTTCCCAGGCAGGAGTGTACTAATCATTTGCTTTTCGTTTGTTGGTTTATTTGGGTTTAATGCACACGTACTCTTATTTTAACGTACTGTGCTTGACATAATCATGTCAACAGTCACTTTTGGCAATTAAAACAACAGGGTCAGGACAGTGTCAGGAGTGTGCTAATCATGCCATGTTGTTTTCCGTAGTTCCATTACCGTGTACAGGAATTGTCTAATATTTGTCTTTTACAATTTTGTACCGCGTCTAGGACATTGCGTGAAATGTTAATACGTGCATTTTTTTCTGTACAGCATGTGGGAGTCACCTCCCGCTGTGAGTTCCGTATATCTAATACATTGTATCTTTTTCTGTCATTTTCATGCTTCGAACTTAAGACGTGTGGTGGATTTCGCTGTCTGGAAAATAATTTTAATGTGTAAGTTGACTTAATTCTTACAGTAATTCGGTCACGTAGGTCCTAGATATAGTTTAATTGAGTTAGGTAGTAGGTACAGATCTAACCATTTGTACTTGCCGCTTTCCGTAATTATGAAATCAGTAGGCCCTGAAAGTTCATTATGAAATCAGTTGGCCCTGATCGAATGTAGTCATAACGCTCCGTTTAACGTCTTCACTTTCCGAGTTCGTACTGGCACTGCCATAAAATTGGAGGCGTGAGCTGTGAAAATCTACGCCTAAAATGCAAATTGCACTGCAATGGATCATTTCACCAGGTTATGTTTGTGTTGGATTTGCATTTCTACAATTTCGAAAACAGGGCAACTAACCACTATTTCAGCTGTCGATAAAAACATTAGTAATGTCGGGTAAGAATATCTTTATGCGGTGTGAAGTCGAGTCGTGCATGCCTATAACGTGTTTGACACGCTGACCATATTTGTCTAAACTTATCCACGGTTAGCGAATGAATGACGCAAATCGTGTGAATGTGAATATGATGTGCGGAAACATTAATAGAAAATGATATGCTGATGCAAATACATACTTGGCGAAATTTTCCAAAGTTTTAATTCTGCCTGTAATTTTGACATGCAGTGCTGATGGGATTACCAGTGTTACATCTTTATCGTATAATGAATCGTCCGGTAATGAAACGACTTCGTCAGAGACAAGTCAGACAACTTTACCTCCGAGCACAGCTACCACCACGGTCTATCAGGATCCCAGCTTGCCTAAAAAGGGTGAGGCTGAAAATGAGAAGGACAGCAGTATGACGATATTCTTTGTTTTGACTGTAATAGGTATGTATATTCTATAACCATTTTACGAAATAATGCGTTCTGAAATCTATAAATGTGAGTTAATACTTCTCCATCTCGTAGCTCTTTGCATTATGGCTATTCATGTATTACTTCAGTTGAAATTTCACTACCTACCAGAAAGCGTTGCAGTTGTATGTCTTGGTGAGTTGAAAATACGTGCGTTTTATTGCATTTGTTTTAGTGGATTTCACCTCCAATCGGCCTTGCCATTTTATTTCAAGGTGCGGTGATTGGTGGAATATTGAAATTACTGTCAAATCAAAATTTGGGAAATTGGCAGGTATGTTTCTAGCCCGTGCTTTCAACTTATCATTCAGGAAAGGTCATTTACTGAAGTGCTCATGTTAATTTTTAGACGGAAGAAGCATTTCCACCTACGATGTTTTTCTTGGTTTTGCTCCCACCGATTATATTTGAATCAGGTTATAATCTGCATAAGGTTTGCTTTACAGTGGCTTGAATTTCCTAATCGCGTCTGTTGTTAAATTTCGGATTATTGAGATGTCTTCTTTTCATCTAGGGCAATTTTTTCCAAAATATTGGCTCAATTCTTGTATTTTCGATTATTGGGACTACAATTTCAGCTCTGGTGATAGGCGGTGGTGTTTACCTATTAGGTTTGGTATGTCGTCATATGAAATCAATTTGCCACCAATCGTTTGTATGGCTGGATTAATCGTACATGTACTTACCTTTTTTCTAGGCCGATGTTGCCTATAAGTTGGGGTTTGTGGAAAGCTTTGCTTTCGGATCACTAATATCAGCTGTTGATCCAATTGCTACATTGGCCATTTTTCACGCCATGGATGTAGATCCCATTCTGTACATGTTGGTGTTTGGAGAAAGTGTTTTAAACGATGCTGTGTCCATTGTATTGACCAACACTGTCATTGAATCAGGAGCCCCTGAAAATGCCACCATGTCTCCAGCTGATGCAGTATTGCACGGTATTGGTCGATTTTGCCTTATGTTTTTTGCCTCTGCAGGAATTGGCGTTGCTTCTGCATTAATTAGTGCTTTGGTATCCTTTACTGGTCTTTAAATGTTAAATACTTTTCATTGAATGAGATATGGAAACTACTTTAACTGTTGTAAAGCTGTTGAAACATATTGATCTAAGAAAGAGCCCTTCTCTGGAATTTGGCATTATGATTGTTTTTGCATATGCGCCTTATAGTTTAGCTGAAGGACTTCGTTTATCTGGTGAGTTTCTGGAACAGATTGAAGGTTATTTTGTGTCATTTTGGTGAACCGTTTAAAGTGATTGAATTTATTTCTTGCTGAAGGAATCATGGCCATTCTGTGTTGTGGCATTGTGATGTCACACTACACCCATTTTAATTTGTCCCCGATCACTCAAATCACGATGCAGCAGACATTCAGGACACTTGCCTTTATAGCTGGTGAGAATTCATTCCAAGAACACTTTTTTCACATTTAGTAGTAATAGTAATACTCTCATTTTATATCCAGAAACTCTCGTATTTGCCTATTTGGGGATGGCAATATTTAGCTTTAGGCATATAATTAAAGGAGCGCTAGTCATTTGGAGCATTGTAAATACCTTTATTGTCTCATTGCTGGATTGTGGTATCCTCATATGATCCGAAAATGACTCCTTTTTTTCATTTTTTACAGATTTTGTGTTTGCTCGGCCGTGCATGTAACATATTTCCCTTGGCCCTTTTACTGAATTATTTCCGTGAACACAAAATAACCAAAAAAATGATGTTCATCATGTGGTTCAGTGGTAAAATTCCTTTCACATTGTCAGTACTGATCTCAAATGTTTTATTGTCACTGCCCTAACTGGTTTCCACTTTCAGGGCTGCGTGGTGCTATAGCATATGCACTAGTATTGCATTTAGAACTTGGTGTAGAAACTCATCGTGTACTTGTTACAACCACACTTATCATCATTTTATTCACAGTTCTTATTCTTGGAGGATTTACAATGCCTATTATGAAAGTTAGTTAATGGCTATTTCTTTGATAAATTGTCACTTACACTATAGAATGTTAACTGTAGAATATGTTACTGCCAAGAATCACTCATTAGCTCAAGTCTTTTGCAACATATGATATGTATAGATTGTTATTTATCAAAGCCTAATATTTCAATTTTGGTTGACCTAAATAGTTTCTACAAGCAGAAAAACCTCAAGTTCGCAGAAAACGCAGGCGCCAGAACAGAGAATTATCCCTCAGCAAAACCAGGGAAATGGTAATTACATAATTATAACTTAAGATATAACTGCACATTTCCCTTTTGGATTTGCTATTTATACTATATACCCATATTCATAATTGGTTATAATTTTTAAGGGCACAGCCATTGATGCAGAGCATTTATCTGAGCTCACTGAAGAAGAATATGAAGTGAACTTCATAAGACCTCACATGAAAGGATTCATTAAATATGATGTCAAATATCTTATACCTTTTTTCACTAGAAGGTTTACACAACAGGTAAGAGTAGTATTTAATTCATTTATTAAACGCCTTGAAATATTGGGAAAAACGTGTGGGAAAATTTACTGTTTACCGATAACTTAGATAATGCATTGTGGATTGATATACCAGGTAACTTTCTTTAATTTTGTTAATTAAAGGAATTAAAGGATTGTAAAAGTCAGATGACCGATTTTACTAATCAATGGTACCAGGCTATCAGAGTTTCTCCATCAGAATCAGATGATCAGGATGATGAGACAGAAATGTGATATTTGCAGATGTAACAGAATTGTACAATGTAGGTATAGTGTAATGATTTTTATTATATTTATTTTCCTTGCCCTGATCTTTTTCAATTAAATTGGTCCACCAAATTCTCCAATATGTAAATATATTTAATTGACCAATCAGTTGACTGTTGTTTCCACTGCTATGTGTTGGCATATTTAAGGTGTATTTAATGATCAAAAATATAAAATGGTTTATCCGTTTCGTTCATTTAATAAATTATTTTCTTTATTTGGTTTGTATTCGTATTGATCCTTAATGTCACAATGCTGAATATGAATTTGAAGGAAATATGAAAAACTATAAAGGCATACCCTACTTATAATATATACTAATTGGACACGTTTAAAAACACGTATAAAGAAATACTGATTACCATTTATCTCATGTCACTGATGTCAGTAATGTTTGTTAAAAACGTTTTCCCAATATTGATTTGCTGACAGTAGGGAAAAATACGGAAAAAAAATTATTTTATCTTTGCAACTGTTTACTTGCAAGCTTTGAATTCCCCGCCTGTTAGTATATGGTTTTGGTCGACGCCATTAGCTGAAGCGATTGTTTACAACCCGTTTCGCACTTCGGAAGTTGGAACGAAACATTCGAATTGCAAATTCTATTGGGGATCATTTCTTGTAATTATGTAAAAGCAGGCCCAGGTGAAGCATACCCAGGGCCTCCTGAGCCTACGACAATCGTTCATGTTGTTTTAGGTCATTTGGATAATAAGGATGACTTACCTGAATGCATGATTTCATAGAGTGGATATAAACACCTGATTGAACACGTGTGTCAGACTTGACCATAGCTATACGAACATGGTTCATAGATCAAAGAAAACCGCGTTTATATTTCTAACGAAACGAAAAATAGTTTGTTTCGCTATATATTTAATTATTACATTACTTATTTGTGAATATGTCATCTACTACGTGGTGCTTTTGAGCTGCTCATGGCCAGAAATCCAAATTACTGATGAGTCTGAGCGAGTGTCACCTCTTTCCAAAGCTTTAAAATTCGCTGTAATTGCCGACACCCACTTATTAGGTCATGTGCGAGGTCATTGGTTTGACAAGTTACGTAGGTGAATATTGTGTTCTTCCTATCGTTATAAGTGTGCCTATTCATTATGCATGTCATCCATGCAGTCTGTTTCGATAATGCTGTTTAGATTCATACAAATTTCTGTTTTTCAGGGAATGGCAGATGTATAGGTCTTTCCAGACAATGATGTTTCTGTTTGATCCAAGTGTAGTATTTTTCCTTGGTAAGTGCCATCTAAAACTCGGCAGTTGCTCAGACAAAAGAAATTACAAAATAATTTGCAACCCTTTGGTTTGCTTTGATATTTTGAATGATAATTCAATCAAGGCTTTCAAATGCACAATTAATCAACGTTGATGTGATGTATGGGGTTAATTGTTATTTTATGTCAACCTTTTTTCTGATTTCTGCTGTTGCAGGTGATCTGTTTGATGAAGGTTTGTGGTCCAACGATAATGCATTCAATCATTATGTGCAACGCTTTCATTCTCTGTTTGCTACGCCAGTGACAACAAAAACGTATGTCGTTGCTGGAAACCATGACATAGGATTCCATTATAGGCAGGTTTTATTGCCAAATTAAGATTTCTTATAAAATTAGTTTTAACATTAAATCCGTGAGACTGTCTAAAACGTCTGTTAATTTCAGTTTAAGACGACCACACGATGAACGTTTTATAAATGCTTTCAATGCACCGGCAGTAAATGTTTTGTCTATTGACGGAAATAACTTCGTGTTAATTAATAGTATGGCTATGGAAGGTGACGATTGCACCTTATGCAGAGCTGCAGAAAGGGAATTGCAAAATATATCTGTTGCACTGAAGTGCTCGAAGGTATAATAGTAGATGTATAATCAAGTCTTTTCAAATCTATTCAAGTCTTGGAATTTATCCTCTTAACTGTCTTTAAAGAACAATGTTTTTTTGTAATAAGAGCAACAATAGAGCTTACGATTGCGAAACGTTCACTGGAAAACGCTTACCAGATACTAGGCCCGTTCTGCTGCAACACTTTCCTATGTATAGGCCATCAGATAGCATATGTGATGGTCCTGATGTTTCCCCGGATAAAGATGCCCCCTTTCGTGAGAAGTGGGAATGTTTGTCTAAGCGATCCTCTGATCTAGTAAGTTTAGTGTTGATCGACTGCCTCATTGTTAGCGTTTGACTATATGATGACTAAAAGGGCATTTTTTGTCCACCAATTTTAGCTTTTCAACTTATTAAAACCCCGCTTAATTTTTGGAGGACACACTCATCATGGATGCTATGTTTTACATAATTCTACAGTTCCTGAATGGAGTGTTCCTTCATTTAGGTAGGATTTCATTTGAAAAGATTAATGATTGAATCATACTTTTTGATTTAAAAATGAATCTTCATATCCTGCTTTTGCTTCAGCTGGAGGAATCGCAACAATCCCAGCTTTCTGTTAGTAAGTAATTATTTAGTTTTTTGTTTCTTGTGTGATAGTTTTAAAGTATGAGGATGCTTGATCAAAAATCGGAGGATGATTACTTTTATTTTTAGGTAACTCTTACTCCTGAGCAACATGCCATATCCAAATGCTTTTTGCCACAGGAGTCCACGGTCTTCAAATTATATGCATTGGCTGCCTTTTCACCAGTGATCTGGACTTTTTGTTGGAAGATGTTTCTTCTTTCAGCAGGTTTACACAGTAAAGTAAAGTAATAACTAAGAGTATCGTCAACGTTTCCTAAATCGTCATGCATTAAACAACAGGTAATTGTTATATTTTTCTAAATGATGTAAGACAAAGTTTTGCAACGAGAGTAACATTTCAATATTCTTACAAGAAATGGTAGAATCTCGCCCAAATTATCTTTGTGTCCATTTCAAACTACAGATTTCTGAAGTTTTTGTTACCTGGAGTTTATGCAGGTGTTGGTAGTTTATAAGCTGAAATCATTTTAATTTTTATAGTAATTTGTCTAAAAATAGATGTACTTTTTGAACATATGCCATTGCAACATTTTTACATTTGTTCATTGCATAAACTTAATGAGCACAATAAAATATGAATATTTTGATAGTTTGAAAGGGCATTTATAATTTAGTGGCTAACACTCGCGGAACTTAACATTACTTCCGTTGAATTATTAAGATAATCAAGCATTTTAATTAGATTGTTGCTACTAAGTTTATGTAACCTGGAAGGACTTGTAAACCTTTGCACGAAATCAACATAATGGGGGGGAAAGGCTTTGTTACATTTTAGTATTACTTTAACAAATACCCTTTTTTCTGTGATATCCTATTAGCTTGTGGAGGAAAGGTGTACTATTTGGCAGTGACATTGTACTGTTTGATAAACGAGCATATAAGGTGATCCAGTTCTGCAAGTGTAATAGTTATTTTTTGTTGCTTACAGTTCAAAAGTTGCTTCTTAGATTGTGAAGTGAAAGCAAGAATAGTGGCATCTAGAGCATAGAACAGATATTTAAGGTTCGAATAGCTTACAATACTTTGTTATTTAGCTTGGCATGCTCCTGGCGAATTCAAGGTAGAGGCGCTTTATGTAATTCAATGCAACAGCTAGGCGCATTCTTTCGGAACACTTTGCAACAATGCATTGTGGTTAAAATTCTTGACATCCAGACTAACTAAACTGATATTTGTATAAACTAATATTTGCTGTATTTAATGCATATTTAGATTTACTATTGGATCTCATTTGATTATTTGTCAACTAAAGAAATATTTCTTGGATGTCATGTCTGGGGCATATGCAGTACTTATCTGATGTGTAAGTACATGAGCAATATCATTTAATATCTTTCTTTCTTTCACTATTTTTCAAAATGAATCATATTTAGAAATTCATTTGGATTGTTTCAAACGAAGCAGTCTTCAGTTAGCTTTACTTAGAGTTTTTAGGTTTCTTTACTTTTCTACACTCTTGTTCTCTCTTGTTTTTATGTGAATTTGCTCTGGCTGTCAGAAGGGTTGGGGCCCTGAACTATAAAAGGGGCTCCATTTTTGTATTATATGCTATGACAATTTCAGCAGTCGACATATTATTTTAAACATGCATTCCACAATCCACAAATCAATATTATAAACATCACTTTTTCCCTTCATTACACTCTTTGAAGTTACTATAAAGAACTAAAGTATGTAAGCTATGTCCGTCAGTCACAATTGATTTTTTGAGTGCCAGCCTTTTCATCCTCCTGATATCTGTTCCCCCGATCCATATAGCTATGGTGCTTTGTTTCTGTCAGTTATGATCTGTCGTGTCACGTTATAAAACTATCGATTATTTTCGAAATCTTTGTTCGTGCACTGCGATCTGTGATCTAGAAGACTGAAGTGAAAATTAGCTAGGTGTAGCTTAATTTCTTCAAGTAAATTTAAACTTTACACTGTGATGCTACAAAGATAAATCCTGCTGTATATTAAGCCATTGACCACGTTTGACCTGCGCTATGTCAAACGTGATGCCTTTTGCGTGACAAGCTATTGGCGTCTGGAATTTTGGAAATAGAATTTCCAACAATGCTCGGTGACGAACGACAAATCGTCACTAATATTTTATAATCATATTTACCAAATTTTAACGATATTGCTCCCGGTTGTTTTTGTAGGCAAGGGTATCGGCAACATTTAACAATTGACGGAATTTATAATTAATTCACCAGTTAGTGTCAGACTTAGTTGCACGCTTTGAATTTCAAATGAGTTTCGTGTTGTGAATTCAAATTGGATGGAATTCAGAACAGCGATATACAAAAGCGCTTTGTAATATGCGTACAATATACTGTGGTAAACGAAATAAGCCGATTAAAACGTTTAAGCACGGATGTCACGTAATATTAGCTGCCCCTAATAGGCAGGCAATCACTACCAGCCTGCGAGCCGTTAGGACAAGTCAACTTTATATGTAGCCCCTTCTCAAACAATTGCAAAAAAACGCAAATATGGCGAGCAATGAACGAGGTTCGGAGGTGTCCGTCAAAATTGATCTTTTAACCTAGCAAAGTTATAGCAATAGGTCCAATTTGTAGTTGTAGACAAGGACAAAATTAGTCAAACTTTTGCTGGCAGATTTGGTGCAATCTAATTTTATCTTGCAGATCGAGGCTATCGCTATCATCTAGTTTTCTTATTTAAATTATAAATCGTACCGTTTATTTATACAGAGATAAACAAACTTGGTAATGATGTGACGAGAAAAGCAGAAAAATCTAACACACATTCGGTCGCCATATGTTATTATTAACCTCGTGCACGTTAGATTTTGCATTTTCCGGCAAGTTAGACTTTCACGTGTCATCTTTGCCGAGTTTATTTATTTTGTGTTACATGTCTATTCTTTGCAATTTATAGTAAAAGTTACTGCCTAGACAAAAGTAAAAGTTGTCGACAGTGGTCATGGCAAATCTGGCATTCTGTGTTGCTATTTACTTTTGTGTAAATAGACAGCCCAATTTATAACGCAAATAAGAAAAATAGATGATGGTGACCGCCTTAATTTACCAGGTAACAATTAGATTTCGCGATTGTAATAATTTATCATCGCTAAAATGGTTTCAAATTCATATAAGCTATGCATGGTGAAGTGACAACGTTGAATACGTTCGATGCAAAGTAAACAATTTTAGAGGTTAGAATAATTATTAAAAGCTGATAGCATTCCCCGCAATTTGTACAGACATACATTGCATAGAGTTGGTTTTGGACTAAAACCATGTTATGGATTTCGTTATAAATTGTCGTTGAATGAGTCAGATCCAGTCAGATAAAACAGCTCCATGTAGGTCCTTTCAGCCAGGCAAAGGCGTTGCTCATTTGATGAGCAATAAGAAGCCTTTGCCAGACTATGACCAGAGGCGCCGCCAGGCAATGATGGCGACCGAAATTGGTGTTCTTTTTTCTTCTCGACTACGTGCGGCTACACGTTTGCGTTTATCATTTTGATTAAGAGCCATTTCTCCACGCGGCTCGCTTATAACATCCCACACCTCCAATTTCATCCCGAGCATTAGGCCCCTACCCCCGCAGCAAATCCCTCGACAGTCAACCTGATGATGTTGCCATGACAACAGCCGAGCCTTATGTAATGCGTTGTTAGGTCCATTTATTTCGCTTTGCTACTGCGACGTCAACTCGTGCTCCAACCGTTGAGCCCGCACTTAGTTTCATCCTCCAGCGCCCGATGGCTATCTCGTAGTTTTTTCTCGTCTCTCAGTTTTTCCCAGACTGCATTTTTAAGACCTGAGCGGATTTCTAGAAATGCCTCTTTCGAGTCTTTCCAACGTCAAAATTCTTCGAACAAGAATTCTGGAACGCCAATGGCAGATTCGCATATGGTTGCTATGATCTTATTTTCGACCAGAAAAGCACAGCAAAGTTAAACTTTAATTATCGGCGACGACTGAAATGATGTGCGAGACGATGAGAAATAAGAGAAATTTTTAATTTCGACCCCCAAAATATTCGTCGTCCATCCAACCTTCGAGTAGCGGCCCCCGAAGCAATATCAACAGCTGATTCGGTCAACAACTACGGAATTCGGTGGCATTTTTAATCGTAGATTAGAAATGCGAACTCGAAATGCAATAGTCCTCGCGAATGAGCTAGTTATGTTTGATTCCTGTTAGTAAAATGGGTAAGGAAATGGAGCGATGTCGATGTGTGTCATGTTTTTATCGTGAAGAATGCATTGGCGTTGGTGTTATGTTTTTCTGGTGTCGTGTCTATATACACTATCTGCCTTATTTGTGGATTGAGGAGTCAATCATTTCATGCGGATAAAATGTATTATACTAGAGTTGTTTTTGCCCTGAATTCAGCCAGCAACTTGGTCGCAGTTAAAAATCAAATTCATCTGGTGGCCCCATCAAATTCACCTTATGTTATCAAGGTGTATTTCGTTTTGTATCTGTATATTAATGTTGAACTCAGCCGCTGTGTCCAGCATTGATTGTGTCATTTTCTTACACCTTTCAATGCAACCACTAAATAATAATGAAGCTCGTGGTGCTAACGACATGCAAAACATATGGAAACGTTTTGGTTCTCATTGGTCTGTTTGAAGATAGCTCACTTGAGATCAACGAGCTCGTTGCTTGAGATGTGTTTACACGCGATGGCCTTTTTCGAGCCAGAAAAACCACAACAAGCGGATTGATAAAAAATCGATAATGAGAAATTCCATGTCGAGAAGCGGTGACTGCACTGGACATATTTAGCCATATTAATTATGACGTGGCTCCATTTTCCTTTCTAGTATTTTCTATCAGACTGAGAATGTAACAATGTCAAAATTTTGAAATGATCTGATACTGTCGATAACTGTTTTGTTGTGGAAATTGGAAAAATAATACATTTCTTGAAATCAATTAAGATGCTTTAGTTAGTTTAGTTATAGGTAAATTTGCCGATTTATGTCAAATGAAAATACAATTGCAATAACGTTAAGGTTTCTAACGGCTCGTATGCTGGCAGTGATTGCCTGGCGACAAGGGGCAGCTAATGCAGACGTGACATTGTTTGGTTAGTTTAGGTTAGGTGACATTCACAGATGTCATTCTAATGTGTTATGTGCACATTTGCAGCGATACTAAGGCACAAATGAAATGGTATTTTCAGGTTAGTTTAGGCTAAGCAATGTGTTAAATTGCAACAGCTATATTTATAGAACAGGTGTCACTCTTGTGTACTAGACAAGTTGGATCGAAGTGTATATAATTATTTTGCGCCTATTTGGAGCAGGCCATTATGCAATATATCCAATATTTATTTTTTAACGCAAGAACTATTTGAAGTTGATAGTACAAAGTAACGTTTCTTCACAACTTTTAACGAAAATATACGAAGGCAATTTACGTATTGCTGAGTCAATTCCGGCAATGGCATTAATTTCTAACAATAATTTATTTTAATTATAGAATAATGTATTTGCGAACGATTATAAAGTCGTTCGTACGCTCGCTATACACTATACACATATGCCTTATGACATAAAAAATGATTTATCATTTTGGTTTCTATTGATGTAAACCTCAATGGCAGCTGGAAAAATGCCAATTTCCGAAATTGAAACGTTCTTGGGATCATCATTCCCAACAGGTTGCGTGCTTTGCCGATTGTTCATGAATGACTTCGATGATTTTTGATGTTCAGACATAGCGATTATATTTGTGGCCCCTGCTCTGCCTTTGTGACCTGCAGTTTATTTATATTGAAAATCAATACAGTTCAAGATGTAATTACACGAGCAATGAATGAAAAAGGAAATTCCTTTGAGGGGAAACTTTATGGGAGGATTTGACCGAAGAAAGGGATTTTAATAATAGCAAGGCGGTTCCTAGAAGTTGTACAGTAGGTAATGCAAAATACATGCAAGAATTCGCGAATTTGGTCGTTTTTCGACCTTAAAATCAATTTGGAGACTGACTAAGAATAATAGAGAATTTACGTATCGGTGGAACTAAGAGTCGGCATGGCCTTATTAGAATTTGAAGCTATATTGTCTAAAGTTTTTAATAACATGCCTACAAATGAAAAGCGTATAGTATTACATGTAATTTAATTGCATCACTGACGAGATTCCAATTGCTTGGTTTTGCGAAAGTTTATAGCATTCTAATGACATTTTGAAAATCCTGTAGAAATTCATTCAGGATGCGGTAGTTAAAGCTTGATGGAGTATAATTTATTATTGCAATATGCAGTATCATCATTGTTTTCAATGATTTGAAATGGTTGTGAAAGCTGAATATATTTTTGATCGAGTTTTTTTGTTAATCTCTTGAAACTTGAAATACAGTACTTGGCTATGTCGAAGGTTTGATGCTGATATTCCATTTTTTGTTTTCCATAATCGAGTTAACATACATATCCATTATTCTGAATCACATAGGGCATCATTGCATTGTGCCCGATTTTAGTTGACCGACGACTATCGCTTTCGCAATATGTAGTAAAACCACTGGTTGGCATGTACACACATTATTATAATATTGCCTTTTTGTATGGTACTGTGTTTGCCTCTTGCTGGAGCACCAATGTAGTATGTTTAATTGTTGGATGCATGTGATTGAAAATAATGTTATAAGTCCGCATGAATCTACGCAATGTGTGAGTTTCATTTAAAACAATGAAGCTATACATACATTCACTGTACTTACATGTATCAACGACGACAACATAAAAATGACGGAAACAACGTGATTGTAAACAATTTCAAAAAGTTGCCTTACAATATCTGTACAGTAAACCATCTACATGTATGTATTCATTGAAATTGTCAACGAAATTGGAAGGACATGGAAAAGTTAGAGAAAATCAATTTACATGAAAAAATTCAGGAAAAGTAAACAAATCAATAATGCATTTTACATACCTAGTTTTCTTTTTCCATCTCTGTCATTGCACATTGCCCAATCAACAACAACATGCAGTACCTATAGTTCTTGTTGTTATTTATCAGGGAGCAGTGCTCAACCAGGCTTTAACAATGCACAGCATGCTCAGCAGAGCTTTCCCAATGACTAGGATTGATTATTTAGTAAGAAATTGAATAAAACTCATATATTTCATAATTTTGCTTGCTTCAGAGCGATTCGTCAAAAGACGCCTAAAATAATATTAAACCAAACCGTTTACGTCATGACAAAAGGAATTATGTTAAAGTTATTGGCTGCAGTAAAACTCTAGAAAAACAAGCATGTCCTCAATATAAGTATATATGGGATTTCGTATGGTAAACAGAACCATTAAGGAAACTAAACCCGTATTCATAAGCATGCAATAAGATTGTGTATTGCTTTCAACTTTATTATAAAAAATAGTGGCCTATACCTTCCTCTACTCCTACTGCAGCTGTATGTACGCCAATCAGTGCATTTAAATGATTTATATACATATTTGACTGTATGAATACCGTTTCACACTGTGAAGCTTGTGCTGTTTTACAATTATTCGGTAATATTGCCTATCAACAAAGTATTTAGCTTATTCTTTCTCTGGCAGATACCTGTAAATGCATTTATTGAAGTTAACGTCTTCAAGCCTATATACGTGTGCATTTATTGGGCGAAAACATATTTTTTGACAAGTCATAACGGGAATTTTTTACTGAGGTTAAATCATTGATTTCTACATTCTAAATATTGCCCGCTCTGATAGACTACCACCGACTATTATTGCAACGTAATTATTGCAAAGAAATCTGGTTTTGCACAAATCCATTGTTTAGAGCATAATTTTCAATGGGCTGAATCATTTTATGTACCGTACGTTGTGGTTTTTTTTTTTCGAAAATGCTACAAGTCAGTCTTGTAACTAATGCTTGAAACACTAAAATGTTGATGCGGCGCCAAATTTAAATCTTCTAACCAATTCAGTCCTGCCTTGTATAATAAAAATGTTTATTCTCATGATAACCAGGGTAAACTAGAGATGGAGCTTACACAATGGCAACACTAATACCGTACATTCCCTTTGTCTATATACATGTAACATTTTAAAACATTAAATAAAACACCTACATATCGGAATAGGCAGGTGTACCCAACAAGTCTTTCATAACCCCAATACTCATGTTCTGTTCAAAAAATGTCCAATGCGCATGAATTTGTCACAATATTGCATTTGCAAAATTCGCACCTTATGCATATATAGTGTACACGTACATGTAGCTTGAAGAGCAAATTTTGTGTATATTAAATGTGATTAAATGTATAATCCTATCTGTATTAATATAATGAAACTGAAATCGCCAAAATCAATTTTATAGTTAGAGCTTGGCATTGCAGCGAGGTAAAGAATTTTCCATTGTCTTTGTCAATAGGAAAATCGACGTCGTTTTGGTTTTCCACTTTGTTTTATCCGTCCTCATGATATCAACTTGAAATCCATCGACCATCATTCAAAGCCTTGGATACCTACGGAAATGAACCACACGATATTAGCACTGGCACGGAGTAATCCTCATCCAACCGTCAATCTTTCCATTGCGTCAACAGTTGATCCTGCACATTTCAACAACATGATGAAATTGTTGCTTTTGTCCGGATTAGCAGCTGTTGGGACAATTGGAAACGTTTTTGCGATTTCGGCTGTGATGCTGGACGATCATTTAAAACGAGTAGGTAAGTTTGTTGAAAATCACCGGTTTTATTATCAGTACACCTTTTCAGGATTTTCTTAAAGCTTATTTAAAATGTCTGGTTGAAATCTTAACTTCAATAGTTCAATAGTTCATCCTATAGTTTGATTATTTCCTCAAGCAAAATTCACCAACATTCACCAGCTTCGAAGGAAATACATTATTTTCTAACGATTTAGTTCAGTATAGGCCCTGCTCCTAATGTGCACAAGGACACCTGTCCTTTCAGAGCTTTTTTTCTACAAATAGAAATTAATGTTGCTTTTGGAGCCGGGGCTACATTTTGTTCGAATTTACAATTACTACAAATACTAGCTCGCAGTAACCATGCCTTTTCTCGAAGGTCTTGTTTTAATTCTTGACGCTTTGGTGGTGTATCTGTATTAGGTAATGCCTTTATTGGAAATTTGGCCCTGGCAGATTTCATCGTTTCAGCCTTTGCCATTCCAGCGACCAGTGTAGCGATTTTAGCAGGGAAACCTGACAACTTGGCTGTGTGCAGTTTTCAGTGGGTGGTGGCCATCCTGTGCTGCCACATCTCCGTTCTCACACTGATGTTCATTGCCCTGGAAAATCAAGGCAGGATTCTGAGCACCAACGAAGAATATCAAAAGCATTTCGGTCAGTCCGAAGTGATTGTTGCGGTCAGCGCCTGTTGGGCCATTTCATCCATCTGCGTGGCATGCCAGTTCTCCTTGGGCCTTGGACCAGACTATTGCAGAATGAATTTTAAGGTTAGTTTTCCTATTGGAACTAAGTTAAAAGAATTCTTATAGTATCATAGGCTATAGATGACGTTCAAGTATTATGTCATCATGTTGGGGGACGGTCGATGTTAGCGAAAAGATGATGGAATGTGTCTGTACTTCAACTCTACTAGCCTAGTAGACAAGAATGACATCGATCTGTCCTAGCCTTTTCCTCTTGCTATAACTTTATTGTGTACTTTTTATGCATAACTTAGCCTAACCTAAAAAGCTTGATTTATTTTGCTGCCCCTGCACATGGGCAATCACTGCCAGCCTGCGAGACCTTATCAATAGCGGAGGTTCAGCAGTAGGGCGTTGTGTAATGTATTGCCAAAATTATGACAGCATGGGGCTGAATTCTGTCATTAATTTTGAGGTATCTGTGTATAATAATTTGAGCATAGACATTATATATACTGTATGAGAAAGTTTGTTCGCATGCTAGCAGTGATTACCTGGTGGATAGGCAGCTATATATAGATATTCCGTTCGTTAAGGTAACAAATAATACGTAACAAATTAAAATGAAGATAGGACAATTGTCATTCTTGTATATTAGCCAAGTATGGTTGAAATGGAGACATTATGTGCACATTAATTTCAAGATGGGCACATAGCATAGTTTAACTTTCTGGCCATGTGGCTAGGGCTTCACTCCTGCTCTCACATGTTTCTTTCTCTCTTCTTTTCTTCCATCCGCTAAGGGTCACGTTTTCTATCATCTGTTGGTGGGGGCTTTCTTGTTCAGTGTTCCGACCGTGGTGACTTTCTCCGCTTACCTGCGGTGCTTGTTTGCGCTGAGGGACACCAAATGTTTCACTCTTCAGAACGCCCTGATAACCTCCCCCACTATGGCCAAAGACGTTGACCTGATGAAGACCAATTTTGCGGTTTTCCTCGTCTTCCTCGGCTTCTGGTTCCCGGTGGGCATTGCCATTGCTGTCGGATCCTTGCGTCCCATCTCTCGTCGCCTTTATGAGTACCTTTCTTGGCTGGCGCTGAGCAACAGTTGCGTAAACAGCTTCGTCTACGGTATAAGGAATCGCTTTTTCAGGGCCACGTACACCAAGCTCTTCCACTACTGCTTCTGTAAGACCTCGGTGAGCTTCGGTCGCAGCGGGGGTCCGCCCTCGCTGCAGTCCAGGCGGAATCTCGAGTCCAACAGCTGCGGCACTGGGAGCGTGGCATCCACTTCTTCCACAAACCTCACATCCCACTACCACCACCACCACTATGGAAACCCCCATTCACACCACCATGCCACCGGTTCTTCGACCACTTCGGGTTCGAGACCGGCTACCGATGTGAGGGTGCACATCATCCCTGGTTATAACATATACGCACCGCAGAGGAACCGGGACGGTGGCGGGCAGCGCGACACTCGATCAACCCGTGCCGCTACAAAAACTGTTTACGAGCTCTGAAAAATGCAGCTTTCCTTCATCAGACCCTGCATGATTTTGGTTTTGATTTTTCGAAATTTTACTTCAATACTTCTCAGTAGTATTGGGTGAGATTGGGCTTAAGAGACTTCAACGGCTGACAATAAGAAAAGAGCTTTTATCTACATTTGCGAACAGTACTGTCAGAAGTAGAGCTAACTAAATCAACTAAATCAATTTGAAATATATTTCTGGAAGTTTAAGATGACAGTTTTGATGAAAGCACTGGGGCCACATCCACTTGTCCATGACTAATTTTGATATTTTACGTATACGTACGATACCAATGTCATGAGAAACTTAATAGTGGAATGTCGTTTTTTTTATTAAAAACGCTTTCATAATATTCGTAGTTTAGGTTTACCAGGCTGCACCCTTGTCATTTGCTATACTTTTTTAACGCTTTGTGCTGGTGGAACTGTTGTATATCTAAATATTGTGGGGAAAGGGTGCAGGAGATGTATTTTTGTGATGAACCAATATCTCCTATCCTATTTATAAAATGTGAACACGTGTCTAATGGCCATTTGAAAACACGTTCAGTGTTTACATTTTTGATAAGTGGAAAGTATGATGTTTATTCCATGCTACTTTTTTATTTAGAAGGGAGGGCGTTTTATTGCTGGAATTCAAGAAACTAGACACAATTGGCAATCACTTCATTTCTGCCAACATGTACACTGAATATTGATTTGTAAGGTCTACATCGACACGCAAGTAGCCTGCTTTGAGATTGTGGCCCAAAATTACAAATCCACGTGAGGTGACAAGTACCGGTATACTTGTATCCTGTCTTATATAGGCGCACTAGAGAAATTTGGAAAAATTTGGCCAATTATACACATACCAGAATTGCTCTTTTTTTTTAAATCAATTAGAAATTTGATTCGTTTAATTTTCTACTAAATGGTAATTGTGGTCCAGTTTATATCTCCATATTGGTATACATAAACATGTTTATCTGTGATGTAACTTTTATACTAGTTAGTCACAAAAACAATTGGTCATTTTGACAGAAATGCTTTGAATAGTACTGCATCAAAGGTTTTTTTTCTCCCATGTACCTAATAATTTTCTAAAATCAACTACCACATCATTGTTTCCACTAAATGGAGCAATGTAATCAAAATGCTGGCATACAATGTAATTTGGAAAATCAAGTTATTTTAACATTTCTACGCAGCTGTTGTCATTTAGAATTCGATTTATATCAAAAGTTTATTGTCCTTTTTTATATTGTTATTAAAATAACAATTAATCGATGTACACCATGTATTTTTGTGTAAGAGCAAAATTGAGCGACGAAAGAATAAATGAAAAAATTCAATAATTGGATTTTTCTTTTGGATGAATAATTAAACTAGGCGGGCGTTTACTGCCTCAATACATTTTCTAGACTGTGTTACGTATCATCAAAAATGTCATTTGTAGAAGGAATTCAACACTATATTACTTTGCTGAATGATCACAGAAATCCAAATAACCATAATGCACCTTTGAAAAGAAAAGTTCTAAATACACTTAAATGTCATTTTTTCTGTCCAGTGCATGGTGGCAGATGTTGGACAAAATGCGTATAATAAATGAACTGATTTTAAAATGATCTCTTTTCTTTGTGGACAGAAGTTCATACCACTTCCTCTGAAGTCAAGAAATCTCTGATGGCAGTACGGCACTCGTCAGATGACCACTGCTGCAACAGAACACGGCATTCAGTATCCAAAGTTACCTCCAACTTGCTTTGTTCATGGTAACGTATTAGAGCTTTAGTTGATTCCATTGCCTGTTTTTTTACAAAATATAAAAGCCATAAAGTTCATTTCTACTTCAATTAGGAGAAAATACAATTTCTGTACTACAGACTAAATCATACAACATCAGAAGAATCCATATCTGCACTACAAACTCAAGTTTACACGTTTGTATGCTACAGTTGCATTATCAGTTAAGACTGCTTAGCCATATACCTGTAAAGGTCGGTTTGCCATAGCTTGAACCCTAGGAATGACTTCTTCCATAAACGTTGCCGGCCAAAGAACTTGCGTAATCAACCCAGTATCATAAGCTTCGATAGCAGTGATGCGTCGTCCTTCGAGCAAAAGAGCATTTGCCTGAAAAGTGAAGATCTTGTCACAACACAACAATATTTTGCTCACTAAACTAGGTCTCAAATAAAAGAAAAACTTGCCCTCGCATAACCCATAATGGAGGGTAAAGTAAACGTGGCTCCACCCTCTGGAATCTGTCCCAGCTTACAGTATGGCGTGTAAAAGGTCGCTTTATCAGAGGCATAAACCAAGTCAAAAAAGGGCAGAAAAGTTACTCCGAGGCCCACTGCGGCTCCGTTCACAGCTGCGATGAGAGGCTTTGGAAACGTAAATAGTGCCTTGCAAAAATCTCTGTTGAAGATTAATACGAGACAAATAATGAAAATGAACACACACAGAACAACAACCCTAAACTTAAAAAGAGGTCGAACTGCAGGTAACTAAACAGCCTCATTACTTTATGGCAGTTGACGTTTTCTCCGCAGTTGCTTGCCCCAAGTCCATTGATAAAGAAATGAGATCTACGCCAGAACAGAACACACTTCCTGTCCCATTCACCACCACAAGACTGCACTTTGGATCGCTCTTTGCTGCTGAGAGGGCCATGCTCAACTCGTGCATAACCTAATATCAGCAATGTGTTTTTAAGTTAGAAATTAGGTCCTACAATGAACGAGATGGGCACGCTAACCAACGGTTACCTGACAATTAAGTCCATTCTTCACCCTCGTGCTGGTCATCAGCACGATCTGGATGAAGTTGTCCTGCTTTTTGACTGCTATCTCTCGGTAGCGAAAGGCACACTCAGTTTGTCTGATGCTACTTCTTTTTGGATTGCTTGCAGGCAAAGACGATTGCGGTATAAAGGCATAGGCGGACATAGCAACTGATGCCCTCGGGCCAGGTACCAGAGCATCGTTAATCGACTGAGCATTTGATTGGGACAAACGGTTACGTATTTTATTTGAGCGATTTTTTGGAAGTAAAAGTCCGGGTGGATTCATAATGGTTTTTGCTTTATCCGTAATACAGGAATCGGAGGAAGAGAAACAGTTGTCAACGGTCGATTGCAAAAACTGTATTTGGGATTCCACCAAACCGGATTCCTCCTTAGCTTTATCTGTAAGGTAACATTTGAAACTGTTTGATTATTATTACAAAAAAAAAAGGCGAGACAGCAAGCTGTGAACTAACAATAAATCAAGTAACATTTGTTTTACCTGGGATTTTTGGTGGACGACCAATCCGAATGCCATTTCTAGAGAATCGGGGCACTAGAATTCTCCTCCTTTCACGTCGAGGAATGAGCATGCCTAATCGTGGACGCCCTCGGGTCCTCTGACTTTCTTCAGAATTTTCACAAGGCTGAGATAAAACCGTTGAGATTGATGTAGATGCCGAATCGATTTTTGTTTGATTGTCCGGTGTAGGGGGTGATGTGACACACACATCGCTATTCAACACTTCCATGCTTGCATTTGCAGTTTTCTTCTTTAATTGGCCAATTAAACTCATCTTCCTCGGAGAGATGTTTGCGCCGGTCGCCATTTCACACGGCGTTGAAGTATTAATTTCATTATCTGGAGTATTTTCATTTTCAGCCGTTTTCCTTTTCTTCAAGATCTCTTTTGCGTTTGCCTTACGTGCAGTCTGTCCTTTTTCCTTCTCTGCCTTAATTTGAAGGCGAATTGCTTTTGCCTTTGCCGTTAACTTTGCAACCTTGGTGGCGCTAACTTTCGCAGTTTGTTGCATCGCACTTGCTTTCGCTTTGAGAGAAGCTTTCCCTTTTATTACAGTTTTGTTTGTACTAGTTTTAACGTTTTTCTTTTGCGTTTTTTTCTCTTTAACCATGTCACCTTTTTTCACTTTTATACCTTTTGGTGGACTTTTTTTCTGACGAGTTTCATCAATATTATGTGGCTCTGCATCAGGTGGCGCTGATTTGGAAGAATCCACAGCATCTGGGCTGGTGGTCAACTCTGTTTTCAAATTGCTTACTACGGCTATTTTTGAAGTCGCTTTTTTTTTGTATGTCCTTGTTTTTTTGACAGGCTCCCTCCCTTTACGAGCCAATACCCTGGGCAAAGGTTGCGTTTTAGAACCTGGAGGTGATAAATTAACTTTGGCAACTGTTCTAGGAGACATTTTTAAGAGATTCTCCGCTTCTATCTTCATTAGTTTCTTTGAACTTTTGGTTGTGACTTTTGGCGTTTTCAAAGGTGATATGAAATCATCTACAACTTTGTCACATTTAAGCGGAGAAGGCATTTGTGGATCTAAGGCAGAAGTAATACACGTTTTAGAAGGGCTAGGTGGCACTTCCACGCAATCCTTTAGTCTGTTCGGTGTAGTCCTGCGTCGTGATGGCGAAATTTTAACAATCAGTTCCGTGCACGCACTTAGACTCTGAGAGGCTGGTGGAGTATAATTTGGAGTATAATCATGATCGGTTTGATCTATTTTTCGCTTTTTCTTGGTTTTCTGTAATTTTCCCATTTTCCACGAATTTGGCCTATAACGTCTCTTTTTTATATTTGTTTTCAATACCTGTTCCCAAACACCTTCGCCGACTTTAGTCATAGTTATCTTCAAATTTTTACTTTCTTGATCTTCAATTTGTCCATTGGGGATGCCATTTACGAGTGGTCCGTTGGACAATTTTTCTACTTTATTCTCCACATTTCCAACTTTTTTAACAAAGTTTTTGTTCAGAATTTCAGCCAAGTTGGATACCTTTAACGTCTCAATTATTGGAGTATTGGTAACCAAAGGCATGGGCCCAGATTCGATTTTAGGCAGAATATTAATGTTCATGAGCGGCTTTGCAGAATCTATCTTAGAATCAGTGAGCCTTGCAGGGAGTTTTTTAATCCTGCACGGCTTGGTATACGTTGGTTTTTTAATAACATTTGCTCTCACAATAGGTTTAGGCTTGCAATTTTTCTTCTCTTCAATTGTCCTTTGCTTTGCCTTTCCAGGTTTGAGAAGTTTCAACTTTGGCTGATGATGGACATTAGTAGGAGAAATGTCAAAGTTAGTGTTGCTTTCCATTTTAATACTGTCTCCAACACTATCACTGATTTCGCAGCCTTTTATATCATAGTCTGTTGCAGGAACATCTTCAAACAAGGCGAATCTGTTATCCACATCCAGTATTTCTGAATTCTTTTTTCCAAAAATCACACCCGTACTTCTTGCATATAGGGTTTCATTGGAAGCTACCGAAGGGGTTCTCGGGGGCTTTTCTTCTTCTTTTACTATTATTGCTATATTCTCACTTGACGTTTTTTCCAAAATTTTCCTTTTTTCACTCTCTTTTTCTTCATTGCCAACATGGCCAGCTTTAGCTGCTTTCAGTTTTCCCAACATGTCTCCTCGACTTTTCAGTCTCAATAATCAGAATTATGATTTCCAGCACAAAATACCATGCTGCAGATCGAGTTATTTTCCATACCTGGAATGTGCAAAAAACTCAATATAGTGACAAATGAAATGTCTACACTAGCTTATTTTCTTGAACTCGTAAATTACCCCTGTCAATCGATATCAATGCTGAAAAATACATACTTTCAATTAATCACAAAGTCAATAGTAGGCTAAATTATTATAGTAGTGTAAGAAAATTTAAATTGCTGTGTTCACCATGGTGAGATGACACCATTTTTGGTACACAGTACATACATGTAGGCCTATACACAATATAACTTCATAGTGTACATTAGTTTTCCCGTACTTATTTGCAACGAAATAATGAATCTGCAATGACTATAAACGCCGTATATACTTACAGGATTTCTGAAGTAAATATTAAAAAAAGCCAGTCCTTTATGCTGAAAAAGTCCGATAGCTGGCATAGAATTTCCCAGCCAATCACGAAGCTCCTTTATGCGAACGATGGCGCTGACCTTTCTTCGTGCTGGTTTACGTGGTGTACGAAATGATTGGAAACATGTTAATAATAAGTAGGTATTTATTTAGTTTTATACATTTTATTACTTTTACGTGTGCAAAAGATTGTTTCCGAAACATGTAATGAACGTTTCATGCATGTTGTCAAACTCATGTAATATAATTTTGCGTGGTTAGGCCCAGTCCACATGCATGCATGAGATAAACATTTACAGTATACGCACCATGACAACACAACAGGTTTATCTATTTCTTCCTTATGAAATCATACGTGTAATCTCTACGTTTTTCTATTTTTAAAGACTTGGTTTAGACCACTACAAAATCCGTCCTCTTCTGAGACTTGCAAGTACCCTGACGCAGCAATTCGAAGAAGCGAAAACTCAACTGAATACTCTGCAAAAAGAACCAAGCAACGACACTAAATTACAAATATACGCGCTGTTTAAGCAAGTAAGTAGGACCATCTTTGCCTAGTTAACATGTTGGTATATTCTACTCATGAAAACAATTCTAATTGGCATGATATTGTCTGGAATATGCTGTGTTGCCTGTCATGAAAATATGTACTGCTGCAGACTACATGTACATGTACGCAAACTTCATCTATCAGTCTAAACAGCAGTCCTGCCTGCTGAAAATATGATGTCTTTGTGTGATATATTTGAAAGTTGACTCGATCAAGGAGACATTCTTTACACCATCCAAGTAACCAATTGCGCCGTATCCATTAGCAGCGTTCCCCCACATCGGTGAAGATAAACATTCAGAAAAAAAAATAGCCAGAGCTATACATCGATCGATCGATCTTTACCAGTTATGTAAAACATGCGCTCATTACGCTCTATCCACAGGTTTACTCAGTTCATGCCACACCATGTCATGGAACGGCATAGGTTCCCTCACCATGTCCCTGTATGGTATACATAAGATGACGAGACATTTGGATTAAACCTTAATCAGTAAAACAAACAATGTCACAACCAGGCTCACTGGAACATATCCAGGACAGAGCTGTCATGCATCGGGAGTTGCGTGTTCTCAATCGGAAGGGGACATGATTTGGCACTGCAACAGCAGTGATAAAATCCGGCCCACCAAAGCTAGACCACAGTAGCATTTCATTTATTTTTCTAATGTCATTACAGGCAACTACAGGAAAGTGTACTGTGAAGCAACCAGGAGTTTTTGATTTAGTCGGCCGAGCGAAGTGGTCTGCGTGGAGTGCATTAGGAGAAATGTCGAAAGTAAGAAACATTTCACTGAGTAATACGAGTAGTCGCTCATGCCGTTTGTTTTCATTGCTACTTTTGTGTGCTATAAATTTGACAAAAAATGTTTGAAAGATTTCAAATATCTGCATTTGTGTTACGAGATGTAGCGGTGTTTTTATATTTGTAAAATTAAGATATTGTTTTCAAAGGATGAGGCTCAGCAAGAATATGTGAAGATAGTGAAGAACCTGGCATCAGCCGAAGGTGGAACGAAAGCTTCTAATGCTGAAATTTCTACTGGAGATTATAAGATGTTGAAAGTCTCACAGGATGGTCCGGTGAAGACAATCTTATTAAATCGACCAACTAAAATGAATGCTATAAATTTGGAGGTAATATCAGGATTGTTGAAAGGCATCTATAAAAGTTTGTTTTGTTGCCGACTACTTATCTGCATGTCCTGTGTTTGTGTTAAATAGATGTACGAGGAACTTGGTCAAGTGCTCAAGGAAGCTGAAAAAGATCCTAAAACTGTTGTGGCAGTAATAACAGGTATTGATGTGCTAATTTTAAACAAAGGCAAAATTAAAGTTGCGTGAATTCCATAATGTGACAAAATGCATTGAAATAATTCTCCTTCTTTAAATGTGCTTTATTTTCTTAAATTTATAATTTTAAAATTGAAAGAACTGCGACCTATTGAATCTCAGTCACCCGGCATGTTCATCGTTACTGTGTACGCATTGAGGCAAGCTTGGACCTATCCCTGTTGGCTGTTGTTCAGCGTTAGGTCATGTGCTTGCATGGTGATCTTCACAAACATGTCATACACCCGTTTTGAACTTTTGACATATTTCGCATGTTTCAGCCATTGTGTATGTCTAAGTACTGTCTAAAAAAATATTTGCAATTTCCCTGTTGAATACGTTGAAGTATTATTGAAGTCGATCTGGTTGAACATCAGTCATTTTCCACAAAATGTTATTATCATCATTTCGAACATTTAATTTGGTTTCTAACTGTTAGGTGCTGGTGACTATTACTGCAGTGGAAATGATTTAAATAATTTTATGGCTATGGCTTCATCTGGATTGAGTATGGAAGGAATGGCCCAGAAAGGTGGAGACGTTTTGAAGTAAGCGATATATTTTAAACATAGTGGAATTATATATAAACCCTGGTACAGTTTTTTTTGTATTAAATGACACTGATGATTCAGATGGTATACTAACCTTGTCTACATGTAATCCCAACTCAATCATTGCTTTGTTTTTTAACTTGGCGATGCACATACTGTACTGCTATCGTCAAGTATTCCCATAACTAACCTAATTAAATTAATCTAATTAAAGCTATTAAAATCGCTATGTCCAATTCATTTCGAAATGTTTTCTTTATTATTTGCAGAAAGTATGTGGCTAGTTTCATTGATTTTCCCAAGATTTTAATTTCGCTCGTAAATGGTCCTGCTGTTGGAATTTCTGTTACTGTGCTGGGGTTGTTTGATGCAGTATTAGCCAGTGATAAAGCAAGTTTTAGCACTATTAAAGCCTTTGTGGTTTTCATCCATGTAATGAAAATGGTTACATATAATATTTGATTTCAGGCGACTTTTCACACACCCTTCACTATCCTGGGACAGTCGCCCGAAGGATGTTCTACACATACATTTCCCCAAATGATGGGACCTCTCAAAGCCAATGAAATGCTGCTTTTTAACACAAAACTGACTGCCAAAGAAGCTGAAGATGTAGGGCTAGTTACTAAAGTATTTCCGGCCAGCTCGTTCCAGAAGGATGCATGGGAAAGAGTGAAATACATAGCTACTTTACCACCCAATGTAAGATTTGTTCTAACTGATGGGGATAGTTGGAAAGAAAATTACAAAGGTTCTAATTCTGGTACAATATGGTATTCTTTTTTTAGTCTCTCCTTCTGTCAAAAGAAGTAACTAAAGGCAAGCTTCGTGAAACTCTTCATAAAGCAAATGATGAGGAATGTAAGTTGCTTATTCAACGCTGGCAATCCGATGAATGTGCCAGTGCCATTGCCAATTTTATGCAACGAAAATCAAAACTATAATGGTAACAAATTAAAATTCTTGAAGTGTCTTTCTCAAACAATGGAGAGAGTATAACCTCTTGTCTAAGTAGCAGCAACATGATGATGTCCAAGCATGTCCAAGCCCCTCCCACAGAAAACTATTCCGCCCCAAGAGAAGGTTTTTACATGTTTTCAGCAAGTTGACCGTAGCTCAACCATGATCGATCTTCATAGCTCAACTTTGGGTCCAGTCAATCAGAAAAGGGTGTTTCTCTCCTTCATTTCAGTGTTGTCTATAGTTTCGTTTCAAGCTTTGCAGGCTGATAACTTGACTTTGGCTTGTGTGCTTGAACTTGGACACAAAACTTTCTTGTGGGAGGAGCTAAGTTGTAAGGGAAAACGACCATGTTGCTGCCATTTAGACAAGAAGACAAGACATTATTGCTACCTGATTATGACAACATTATTGTAGCGCTAAAAAAACCTAATTATTCTTTAATTCCAAATATTTTTTACTAATTATCAATAAGTTATTCCACTTTAGGCATATTTCTAAAAGTGGAATTACTAAGGTTGGTTATTTTAATACAAAAGGTATGATTATATAATTATGTATCTATTAAAATATTTATATCCTCAAGTTATCTGAAGGAGTACAACGTTTTAATTTACCAATTCGTGAAAACTGGATTCATCTCAAGACTATTTAAGATTCAGAAAGGCCCATTAAAAAGTAGAACAGATTGCATGGTACCCTGCACGAAGATGGATTGTCAATCAAGCAATTGTCAATCCAGGTAATCTGTCTTCATAATTCTAAGGATAATTTATATATTTAATGCCTTTTGTAAACATAATTTTGTTTTACAGCATGTATGAAAGTTAAATTCCCAGCATTAGTCTATTCAGCCATAAAATTAAAATGTGACAGTAACAGAAATGAAGGTAAGCTCCCAAGTTAAAGGAATGCAAAATTCTTGAAATTACTCGCTCATTATTTTTATTAATTATAATAAATTAATACATGCACCAGATATGATTTTATATTTATCGTGAAATTATAAAATAGATGATTTGAATTATTATGAAATTAACAATGATTTTGTCCATATATTTCCAAGTTCCCTGAGGCAATTATTAACTCATTTATTTAATTCAGGTTCTTCAAAAGCTGTGCTGCCTCGAGACGAGCCTAGTGAATAAATGCATTTAAGAGACATCATACTTGAAAGGATTATACATGCTACTGCAAGGTTATGAGCAACCTATTCACCTGTTTATCTTCATCTGTCTTCTGAGGATAATCGCTAGCCATCGTCAGGTATTTTCTTGCCATTTCTTTGTTATTAATCTTAAGATAGCTTTTTCCCAGCATCAGTAAATTCATACTGTAGAAGTTAGGCTCAACTGTAAAATACACATGTTGCAAAGAAGTGACATGCAGTACTTCTATTTCATCCTGAATATACCTTACCTTCTTCTGCCTTTTTAAAGTAAGTCAGGGCCTAAACAAACAGAACATTTTAATGTCTGAGATTGCAGCCAAGCTTAACAGATGAGATTCGGTACAGTACTATAAAAATGATTCATTGGAGTTTTACTGTACCTCTTCATATGATGACGATGGTGGTGTTGCAAATATGACTCCGGCTAATTTACGCTGATGCCATGACAAATCCGCAAATGTGAAGCACCTAAAAATACATGTATGAGATACAAATCCTGCATTTCAATTACGATTGATTTAGGCGTGCAGTTCTAACTTACCATACCCCTAACAAATACAAAGTTGTGCCATCTTTAGGATTCAAAGCATGTGCTCGCTAAAATATTTTGAATGATGAAATATTACAATGAATCCATCCTCCATATTGTCCATTTATACCGATGTTGAACATACCAACATGTGCTCCTTTGACACGATAGATTGTAGTATCTTAGCTTTGTTTCCCTCATGTTCTGCCAGTTCCACCACAAGTATAGATGCCCACTAAGATGTAAACAGTACCTTCAATTTGACCGTACGACTATTTCCTTAGTGCAGCCAATCTTAGCAGGACAGCCAGCTGTACCTTATGTGCTGCAAAATTTGTTTCATTGATGCTAAGTGCCTTGTATACATACTCCTTGGCCTGTTTTAATAGTTGGACCTTCTCATCTTTTGATGCTTGAAGTTTGGACTTTTCAAATGTTGCCCTCGCTAATCTCCACAATATTTCGTCATTGTTTTCGTCCTGCAAATAATTTTTAAATTGGTAGTTAAAATAATACACAGTTTTCAAAATGTACTTGAAATTCTGTGCATTTTCTCTTTGAGTTTAAGAATTTCTGAAATCTTGTCAATCGAATGCTTGCAGAAATTTCTTGCGCCAACATTAGTAGGGCATTGGTTCCAGTTTTAAATTGCGGACCATGTTGCAACCCCACATCAATAGTCACACAACTCAAAAAATATCAAGCTTCCGTTTTTGAAGGATTGGCAGGTATGTCACTTCTGAAACAACGGGGCTTTATGGAAAAACGATTTGCAAACCTGTTTATCATATCAACTAGAATCTTTTGATTTGTGTCACTATACTGAAGCGGAGGTGTGATATGTAAAAAGTTAGTTACGCAAGACATTTGAAATTGCTTATGAATAAATCGATCACCTTATACTGCATGAGGAGCATGTACATCTCTTCATATTTAACTTGATCATAGAGAGCATCTGCTCGCTCCACTATGACTTGTATTGGATCGATGACTAGAAGAAAAAAGTTTAGCATACAGTGTAATTACATGGACGTGAGAAAATAGCATGTCGTACATATCGCACCCTGGCAAGAACAGTGACTTGTGCCAAAAAATGGCAAACTCGAGTTAATTTGAGAACATTGGAGGAAAAACGTCTCATGTGAAAAGCCCAGAGATCCATCTGAGTACGGTTGTCAGTATTCTAATTAATTGCCAAGCATACATTATGGCTATATTATTATTATTATTATTAGCCGTTCAGTCGTTGCCGACTCTCGGAGACTTCATAAGCCAACATTCTCCATTTTG
>JAQFYZ010000342.1:0-47420 GCA_034695085.1 Cylindroiulus punctatus
AACCTAACCTAACCTAACCTAACCTAACCTAACCTACTCTAACATAATATGTAGTTCCGTTAATGGACAAGTACCAATATATATTGAAGACAAAAACATTGGCAAAATTTATTTTCTCATCAAAGTAAGTACTGTATACATGTAGTTTCGTAGTGTTTATAAATATACATGTAGGAACTTGTTCTTACTGTAAGTACATGTGGTATCTGAGACAGTTATTTAAGGTGTGATTCTGCAATGACCTTGATTAGTCCGACAACTTAATGTGTATTGCCTCGTGAGGTTTTTGGTAAAACAAATCGAGCGTGGCGCTTAATAGCGTTAATTTCACTGCAGAAATGCAGAAATTTGTTGCGCAAAGCATGTGTGATCCTGGCATTTTTGAAACCATCTACATGTATTATGCACCATAATACCTCAAATATTTGGAATAATTTTTCAAACTGCTTATCATATTTTAATTACGACATACTGTAGTCATACCAAATTACATCAACCTCGATTCGAAACGCTTTTTGTCTGATAACTCACAATCAGCAGGGACCAAAGACAATGCAATATGTACCTACTGAGTATGGAATGTTAGTTTCAATATACACGACATGCATTGGTGAATTTGTCCATGGAATTCAATTTGAAATGCACTACTACAGTATGAGTGCTAACCGTCATTCTGCTCGTTCTAATTTTGCGTAAATCCGGTACAATAACGGAAGGGCAGACACCTGGATAATTGGCCAGTAAGTTTCTGGATCATCAAGATTTCCACGCCAGACAGAATAAAAAAGTGTCGACTATCGTCTACTTCCCGGTGCATTTCAAGGCAGAAAAACCTTCTTATGCAAAAACAATTACTGTAAGTGAATTGTACTTTGTCAGCTATCGTGTGGTTTTTGTTACGACGCTTTGTTTCAAATCCATGTTGTTTACATATCCTGGAGGTTCAACACCTACTGCTGTGCGACTTTTTTTATCCTAAGAACAAGAACGCGTATATTTAAATTGGTAAATTGATTTCAGTGAAATGCTATGTTTGCATTTTTTCCTGTAGATTAATTCCCGTTTCAGTTATATAAAAATAAGAAACCTCCTAGTTGGTTCAAATAAATTAGCTTTTCCGCGGCGTTTTTCAAAAAAGGAAATTACCTCCAGTAATTGGTTTGATGAGTTTCAAACACGCATTGCTGTTGTGTAAATCGTATTCTAGTTACACAACTTAAAAATTATATTCTCCTTATACATTGTGCAACGCGAATGATTTATTCTAGTTTGAATAAAAGTAAAAAAAACACATTCGTAATATAAAATATAAAAATATAAAAATAACATTCGCATAAAACAGTTGAGCAACAATATTTCTGACTTGATTATGCTTTTAATAACATTTTTAAATCTTAGTGCAGTTCAGCTGCCTTTAACATCATGATTGTAAATGAGCGAAATAGGAATTTATAACAGCAGTAAAATAATTCCTTAGAGTCGTTGCGAACTTCCTGGCTGATGTTACCAGCCCAAAAAATCTAATAAAAATAAAAGGTATCAAAATCTGGTAGAGGTTATGTACATGTAATTTGCTTCGCCAATGGAAGATCAAGCAAGCCCTCATAGTCCAAACACGAATAAACTCAAGTTTGTTCATACGAAAATCTAAGCCGGGATTTGTTTTTTTTATCTAACAAGTGTTCCCTACATGATGTTTGTAGTTGAGATTATTGTACTGTAGATAATGCTATGACCCAATTATGCTACAGGTAACATCCCTTCCTGTGATACCCGAAAACCCTACGAAAATGTGACCCAACGAGATTGGCTTAGGTTTCTAGACTTAAATAATACTCCTGGCGCAACCACTATTTCAACATGTTTAGTCCCTGAAAGTACGATGAAGTTCTTTTCATTCTCGAATTATATGCAAACTTTAATGATTTTGCGAAATGGCGAAAATAGTGGTTCATCCTTATTTCATTGTTGTACGTGAGCTACTTACGCTGTTCGAACTTAAGCTGGTTATGTTAATCTGCTCTACTGTATGTGTTCTTACCATTTGGCCATGCAGCTTGGATTGATCATGTTACGCAAGTTCGTCTTCAGGTTTTAAGGATGAAAATATATTATCTTTAAAGTTGATAATAAAAAGGTAATCTGAACACGCAGTTTTCAGACCTAAAAAGCTGGTAGATGTATTTAGAGACTTGAACTTAACTCTCCCCATGCTGCATTTTTTGTTTAAAATTGAAAAATTTAGGAACAAATCAAATCAATATCTCCTGATGTCCACAGATTTAACCAATGTTATTTGATGCCTTGAAAACGAATTACCTCATTAATAGAGTAGTTCTAACCTTATTTCTACGCGTTGTACATGTATTTGCACTTGTTTCCACCACGGAAACACAATTATCATTGTAATTTCTATCTCATTTTCGTTATAATATAGAAAAGAAATAAGTGTTAAGATACACCATACTTCAATTGATTGAGATTATCACGATCGTGCAGAATGGAAAACCACATTATGGATTTAAGGCGTTTTTTGAGAAAACATGACTTTTCGACTTTTAGTGGGTCAAGTTTTGAATAAAAAAATATTGAGGAATGAAAGTGTTTTTTGGAGACGGTCTACCCCAGGACGGGGCCTGCAAAGTTTTTTTTCCGTAAAGGGCCGGGTCACAAGTTTTTTAGACTTCGCGGGCGGTCCAAGAACTACATACATGTAGGGTCTATTTACTTTTTTAGTTGGAGGGCTGTACAAAATCCGTAATTTCGTTAGGCCTTGGCATCAATATTTTCTTCTTTGTCATTTTAGGGCATTTTTTTACGAATTATTTTTTAAATTCGTAATACTGATGGAAACGTCGTACAAGCGAAAGTAGCAAGACTAGGAGTTTTGCTATAAAATGATGACTTTTTAACCTGCACACTGTATTCCTATATCAACATGTAAACACAGCAATAATTCAGACAATTCCATATATGCTAACAATTTTTATGAATACATGTACATGTACATGTAGCTACCAGAAATAATGAATTTCAAGTACTGCAAAATTTTTTCGATACGGTTATTTAAAAAGCTAACTTTAGGGTACAACAAGAGATATTCGAAAACTATTCAATGTAGCTGTTTCGCATAAAATACCCCTGCTGCAGTAATCTATGCAATAATGTATGCGATACACTTACAGTACATGCTGTTCAAAGTGCCATACGTTAAGTGAACTGCATTTTAATTACCAAAAGTCAACAGTTGTTTCTCTTCCATGACGCTGACCTATATCTACATAAACATGTACATTCTATAAATTTCAACTGTGTGCAGTCATCTCCTTCTACCAGATTACTGCGCATTCGAGCATGTGCACTTTGTTTCTAGCCTCATAGATCGATTTATTTATACTGTGGATTCAGCATTAGTTCAAAATAAAGCCATTTCTGAATGGTGACAGCCTGTGTATGCGTATGATTTTCGTGGACCATTATGTTTTTATGCTAAAGACAATAAATTATCTAACGAATTACTGTAGGCCTATAGGCGTGCTGGGCTATGATCCGATCTTTGGTAATCGAGGTTCCCTGGCATAATTAAACATAATTCTGAGGTATTTGTAAACACTGTATTGTCTAAGCTGAGCCTGATTTTCTGTATTTTCACGTATAATTTAGTGTAAAAACTATATGAGCGCTTCGCTGGGCTGCCATAATCTCACTATTATAATGGGTGCGAAATTGACAGCGGTATATCGTTTACTGCAAAATGGATCGAAACGTGTTAAATTTACTAACGAGCTAATTAATATATAACACTATTCAGTGTTAAATCGATCGTTTCTTTGTTACAAACGCCTATTGAGTCCAAAACTGTTATGTAATAAAATTAGTGCGATGATATGCCTCCCTGACTGCTAACATTATCACATTCGGAAATCCTTTTCAATATGCAATTAGTGCAGTCTTCTGGTTTTGAAGGAGCTACACATGTACATGTATTTCTAAAAAACTAACCTTATTGCTTATTCTAACGAGTTACCTGGGGTATTGTTTGATTCAAGATAGCATAGTTTTTATACCCTTACCCGATTTAGTTCAATTTGCATTTTTTTAATGCACTGATATTTTTTGCATGTCTCGCAATACGATGGAGAATATGATTTAGCGAACATTATGCCATTAACTGCTTCATACCCTTACAAAAATCTGGAGGTATCTTTAAGGTGTTTTAAGGTATCACTTTAGTTATCGATAGGTATCTTCGAAGGTAGATTTTAAGTGTGATTGAGTGCAAAAACTATCTATCGAAGCCTCAAAGGTATCTCCTCAACAACCTTAGAATGTATATTTTAGGTAGTTCTTAGGTAGCTCTGAGGTATCCAGAAGTAAAGATACTTTCTTGATACTTCAGAACTATACTTATATAAAATATACCTTCTAAGGTTGTTGAAGAGATGCCTCAAAAAATACAAAAAGTAATCATATCAGGGATACCTTTTAAGATATCAATTTAATGTTGTAAAATGTGGATACCAAAATATACCTAAAAGATACCTTGATACCATGGATCAGCTAAAACGATATCTCAGATTGTTTCGGTTTCTTCTGCTCGACACTGAATCTGATCGTTCACATTTACACTGCACATGTATTAAATGGATATTTAAGTTGCATGTTTGTTACATCATTTGGATGACACGTTTGCCTCTAAAGTTTAAACTTGTATACTTCCTTGGAAGTAATTCAATTTTAATCAACTTAATGTAAAAGCCATTGCGTATAGTGTAATCAAGATGCAGTATAACACAACACTCTGTGAAGTTTCTTCATATCGGCGAAGCTAAAGAATGAATAAGTAATTTTTAAGAAGCCCTTATATTGGATTAGCCACATAATTGTTATCATTGCTGTTTTCCAAAACATTGGGCTGCATCTGTATGACTGACCTTCACCATTTATATATGCTCACATTTTGATAAACATATTTCGGAATCACAAGGGAAGGTGTCGAAAGATGACATAGCTGGGTATCTAAATATCACGAAGATGTGGTGATATTAAATTTCAACACCCCTTTCACTTTCATGAATGCACTATAGCTGGACGATATTTATCTTACATAGATTTTATGAATTTGCAAATCCAAAATAAAATCAGAATTTCGTGGAAAACACTTATATGAATGTATGAATGCATTTACAGTTCAAATCTTCGCGGTGAATAGTTTCTCGCAAAGGATGAAGCGTTACTATATATTTTCGAAACACTTTAATAAAACAAGAAAGAGGTTACGAGGTTTACCTTCACCAAGTGGAGGGAAATTCTTTAATTTTCAAATCTCTTTAATGAAACAAGAAGGAGGTTACGGGGTTTACCTTCTCCAAGTGGCGGGAAATTCCTTTTAAGCTACTTAGCTGCCTTATAATCTTTAAAGAAGCTGAGATCAGAAGCGCCATAAGCAATACCAAAGTATTTCCATTCAGGTTTTCTTTTTAGCTGTTTTTGCGGATTCGGCGAAAGCTCACGCTGGGCGATGCTTGTTATTTGCACTGAATAGGCAAAAACATGACCAGTTTCACTTTCAGAAACCACTTTTCAAAGTTACATGGAATCTTTTGTGTAGTGTCGGAATTGTTCTCTCTTCATGTCATGCCGGGAAATATGATTAAAATTAACGACTATTGTAATTTATCTGGAACAGTGATTAATAATCCGAAGAATATCGTATAATGGGTTATAATCCATGTCAGACTTCGGCGAAATTTTGATCCGTTTGAGTAATGTCTTGAATTTCAATCCCTGAGTGAAGTCACGGTTAAGGCATTAATTATACCGGACCAATCCAGAAGGCTTATTGTTTTAAAATTAGCGTTTAGGAATTAAAAAAAAAATTATCGGCCTATAAATCTCAGCATCTTGCTTAGCATATTTCACGATGATCGCAAATGCACGCACTTAAATTATTATGGCATGGGACTATTAAAAAACTACGAATTGTTTCCTAACTCTTGGACTTCAATCTGTCGGCACAGAGATTGACAGGCGACGTCTTCACAATAGCTTTGCATTCATTGATTGGTGAACTTTTCCTAATTAAGTACAGCGATCTTGCGGGTGGGACGAAATGAATTGGCATTTAACAAAAAATTGGGTACATATGTATTTGAAAAATCATACAATGGATTTTATTCAAAATGGCAAGCTCATCTAATCATATATTAAAAACACGGTTTCATGAAATTCTTTTGACACACATGTTATTTTCAAGTGAGAATTTATACATCGTGTGCAACGTACATGTACGTGTCTCATTTTGTTAGTGATGTTACAATGTTTCGTCGTAAAAAATCAAAAAAAAACGTATGCTAATGTAGAAAAATATTACTCCATCAAATCCATTTTCTCTGTCATATTTAACACGAATTTATCCTCTTGATAAATATTTAGCATGAATCCACGTGATAAATTCGTGCTAAATATGACTGAGAAAATGTATTTGATAGAATAATTTTGTATAATACCAGTCACGTTGGTGAGTGTTTACAGTAACTATTAAGTTTTATTCTAATGTCATGAACGGAATAACTATTAGAATGATAAATAAGAACTGCAATTCGCAGAGAAATTAAGCAGTACATCATTTACATCAATTCCGCGCTTGAAGATGCCAAATACAAAACGCATGTAGTGTGTGCCATAAACAACAGAATGTCGACTTCATGTCTGCATGTCATAGATGTATTTGTATAGTATGTTCTGTAAATGAAGAAGGTTGAGCTAAAAACGTTTGTTAGAACATATAGAGACGACGGCATTACGTCATAATTTCATTTCTGTTCTCCATTGACCTTAGAGCGTATTATGCGGTCCATCCGAGCAACTTATTTGTCCTCAACTTATAATCGCGTGGTATTTTAGCCGCTGATTACCGCAGCAGCGCACTAATTTGACCACATGTAACGCATTAAACCATATTAAAGTTTGCCCTATTTTAGAACAATAAAATATCCAGGTCTTATATGTAATTCCCGTTATGTTTGATGAAAGTGGAATGAAGATCCTTGCCTGTTTCTAAAATATCGCTCTCCACATTTCACACCCTAGATACAAATTGCAAATGCCTTAGAATGCGGCATATAAAGCACTCAGTGCCAACTGCTAACCTATATTTTTCAAATTCATTATAATTTATCCATGTTGACTTCGCTCACCTCACGTTTTTCATTATCGGCGAATGCTTTCTAAAAAAACAATGAAAATGACTTCCCAGACATCAATTTAAGGATCGTCTTCTGAAAACATCTCCTGCATTATATTCCTTGTCTGTTTCCAACGGCCTTCAACCATGGCCTCCAAGACCTGCTATGAAACCACCTGAAACGTTTCCACTCCTTTCTTCTGCCTTAAAAATAGTACATATTCTCACATACAATATGTACAATTTAAACTTTTTTTAACCGACATTTCGTGATGGGTTGGAGATTATAGCCATCAACTCTTGAAGGCCAATTAATGAATGCAACGAGGTACCTTCTTCTAGTTTACAATAAGTTGCTGGGCATTCAAGGTTTTAACAATTACCGCGATTAAAATGGGAAAGCCGATCTTGTTCATGTTTTGTTGGAACTTCAAATGCTACTGGTCTAGTAGTACAATGTAGTGGGTGTAGGTTTATAGTCAATAATCGGTTTTATGGACTAGACTAGTCCTGAGTCAAAGCGATCGAGTTTTTTGAGATGACATAGGCCAATGAATCATTTTAGCAACAGCTTTTTTGTTAGTCCTTTTTGGACTCTGTGCATTCTCATCTCAGACTACTTCTTATCTGGAAATCATTCAAACATATATGGCAAAGAATTTGAATTCATTGTTTCAAATATTACCATGAGAAAAGAAACGTGAATCTTTCTTTATAGATTCATTGTAATAAAGACTAACGAAAAATCAATTAATCTTTTTCGAGAATAGGGCATCATAGATCTTATACGGTGTATCTATTATTCCCCCCGCAATTTAAAATAACGATAATAATAAATAAATAAAATAAAATTAACACGCTAAAACTCCTGTATTTCAAACAAATTTAATGGATTTTCTGATGTTCTTAGTCTGCTGCATGTACCTATTTATTTTTGTTTGCTGCTTAGTTAATTGAGATTCTCTGGCCTTCCTCAATTCTTGGGCCAAACATTGTTGACACGGACCTTCCCATGTTATTGAAAATATAATCGCTTTGAAATTTCGATTAGTATATAACATTTTTCTACCAATGTCTTTTCAACACATTTCCAAACTCGTCCTCTCTTACTATACAACTTGGACTACGTGCAAAAACATATACAGTAGTTGTCAGGTGCATGTTAAATTAGTTTAGCTGTTAAATTATGTTTCAATATTACAGGTTTAACCAAATGTTTTGTAAAAATGAAAAATCACATGCGTATACTGTATATCGAAGCCGCAAGAATTTCACTTTATAAGTTGCACAGTAATACGAGCATATCTCTTCAAATCTGACAACACTATAGGCGATTAGAATATTTAGTACTAATGGTAATCATGATCGTGAATTCCTGATATGAGTTTCATCGCCCCCTGGGGTATATGAACACACTTGTATGGTACCACCTAGCTTGCTAGAGTGGACTTGTTAGATTTAGCTTATCGCTAGTTACGCTCTTAAGCGAACAGAAGCTTATCTATTTCTTATGTTCTCGATTTATCTTTCACATTTTGCTAGCATCCTTAAAAAACCCTACACCACCATTGATGTTACGAGCTGTAGTTGATAACTCTTGTTTTCCTTTTGCTGTCGTGTTTGTATGCAGGAATCACAATATATCGACTTTGACTTTCGATATGTTAATAAACGCCTGTTGACGAACATTATTTAGCTATAACTAACAAGTATTTCATGATATCAATTGTTCTTGTACGTATGGTAAAGGGTATTCGAATTGATTTTCTTTGTAAATAATATCCAGCTGCGAAAAGAGTTCTTAGACACGTAGCAGTTGCAATCAAAACATGCATAGATTTAACAGGTGGAGATTTAACAGTGATACCAATTAACATAAAAGCGATGTCAATAGTTCACTATTGATAAATTTAAAATTATTTTTCCGAGTTCTATGACGCTCAGCTATCGTTATGCGTTAACGTCAAGGAAAGGATATACTGTACATGTACATTTGGAGCAGGGAATCTAACGTATTAGATTCCCTGCTTCAAATGTACCAAAATTCCAAAACATGCATATTTCACTTCAACCCTACTTGGCTAGCTGTTATACCTGTCTTAGCTGTCGGAATTTATCCTTTTAATGGTTCGTTTGCTTCTGTATGTGTTTATCGAATAATAATTTAATCTGACCTAGAAACTGCATCTAAGCGATAGGCAAACATTGACAGCCTACGAGCCATTATGAGAAGCCCACTTTCAAATTGAGCACATGTCTTTGGCGAAGCAGGACAGCAGCAGGTGATACCTGAACTTTTCTCCCAAAAAATCAACAAATACATTTTCGGACAAATTTCTTGCTGATTAGACGCTGTACCGTACCAACTCTGTCAAATATATCAATTAATGATACAATTATCTTTCCTTTGTATATGTCACAGCTGCTCATCATGCGTACGTGTTTAATACTTGCGTCGTTGACGTTTATCATATTGACCCACTGGATGATAATCAATTAGTGAATGGCAAAAGCGTGACTTGTTAACCTTTTGCAGATTTCGGTGAATGCAAAATGTTCGGTAAAAAACAATTACCTGTATTTCTGCAATCCATTTCAGTGCTCACATGGAGGCCTAATTACGTTTAATGCACAAACATGTTATACATTAAATGTTCTGGAGATAAAATTTTATTTATGATAGAAGTACTGACCAACTGTTAAAAAAAGCGTTTGTTGCAGTCATGCATAAATTGTCCTTCAACACTTCCGGGTTTCGTTATGTTTTTTCAATCCTTTCACTTTCACATGGAATTCATTACTCGGTATTCAAATACTTTTGCGTGCTAGATAGAGATGCATGAAAGCTGTTTCTCTAACTGCTTTGTGGTTTGATAGCTGATTACTGTCCATGTATAAATTGCAAGCCTTGCATTATCTTCTGTTGTTCATACTGTATATAGTACTCGTCTTTCATGAACAACTTGCGTTTCAATTTATGCACTAGGGGTGCCAGGATATGGTATATACGACACGTAAACTTAATTTATCTTACTTTAGTTAGCAAATTCTTAAGAGATGCCAAACTTTCGTCTTTTTGCGTGAAATATAGATTGGAAATCCAGGCGTGATTCCGACGTCCTTGTGCTTGTTAAATAGATGAGCACGTACAGTGTATTTTCAAAATGATATGCATGTACAAGGAGATTCCAATTTATTTATTATCTGTTTAGAACATCATACAGTATTCTAGTTGTGTGCATTTTAAATTGAATGCGTTTCTGCCTAATTACACGTTTGGACCCCAAGACCAAAGGGAAGCTGTTATCCTTGTAGGAACATTCTGCAAACATTTGGATGACATGTGTGATTTGCATGGCGCAATCAGATACATGTATTTTAAATGTAGTATTTCATTGTCCTCATAGCACGCCTTTGTAATAAATCCCAGAATTATTCTTTGTCAACCCGCACCTCTCATTTTCAACAGTTTTGAAACAAATGCATGACTACTGTGACGATTTCGAGTCTCCTCTTCAATTGCTTTATTTCTCCAGACTACACTTACTTACTGAGATATACTGAGATATACTGAGAATATACTGAGAATATGCTGAGAATATGCTGAGAATAGCTCACAAAACTTGTTGATTTGTAAATAATTTCCATTTTTGCTGTAGTTTAGACAACACTCTCTTATATAGAATGGTTGCCGTGCCAATTTAGAATTAGATATCATTGATTAACAGACGATGTGCTAGCCCGTGCTACTTAAACGTGAATCGTCAATGCCATAACTTATACCAGTCATTGTAGGTGTTATGAAAAACCTAGAAATCCTGGAAAAGTGAAGAAAAGACTTGAAAAAGCCATGCACTGTAGTTAGTTGAAAATTTGTATTGGCAAAAGTGGTAGCCGAAACACATTGCTGATGGCACTGTCTGGTGTAAAAATACTTCACTGCAGTAAAAAGTCTGGTTAATTAAAAATTGTCCGGAATTTTTGCAAAAAGTTCCTGGAAACATTTCAATGTCATGGAAATTTCATTCATGACTCGGTCAGACACCCTATTCGAATCTCCTATTATTCCTATATTCTTATAATTTCCTATTATCGAGAACAACCCGAAAACTTTTATGTTCAACCATGCATCGTTATAATTGTTGTAAAATTGAAATGCATTTGTGAAACAAGGCTTTTATTCCTCATTTTAATGCCCTGACCCGTCTCATGACTTCTCCGAAAAGTGCTTGAGTTGCGAACGATAAAGCGTTAACAAATTGACAGTGGAAAGCCTTAAAATTCTTTTTAAACAAGTTTTAAGTGGTTTTGATTGCCGTGCAATAAATTACAATTTTCCTTATTTCTGGATTGCACGCCTTACATGGGAAAAAAAAGTCATGCTACCAGACTCAAACCCGGTTATTTTCTAAGTGGGTGAAACTGACCGGTTGTAACTTAAGGTAGATTATGGTGTGGGTGAACGTCGGCTTATTTCCAGAAATAACTATAACACAGAATCAGCGTGTAAGATATAGCATTATATTTTGCATTGTTTTATTGTTGAAGAGATTTTTATTTGTAACCAATGATATACGTCAGTCATGTCCACGTTTACGATGGAATAATGTACAATTTGTAACAGTTTTTTTATCTGCCTTCCTGCCTTTACTCTATTTTCAATACGTTAAACCGATTTATTTTTATACATTTGCATCCACCAATTTCTCAACTTGAAACCGCATTCGACTACGGAGTAAATCCTTATATAGAGAGCTACTTTGCTACACGTATAGTGGTTTGAATATTTTTGAGATTTAACAGATAAAATGTTGTTATAGTACGAAAGAAAGACAATTGACAAATTGTTTCGGATCTAAAAGTCGTGTTCCACTAGATAACATGTATCCCAGATTCACATTTAGATGCAGTTAAATATGTATTTGGTTTAAAAAATCTGTGTCGAAGTGAATATGCAAGGCGATTTACATTCATCCGTACACGTAAATAAAAGGGCAGACATTCAAGACTGCGAATAATTGACGCTATACCGTGACAGTGGTTTCCATAAACACCTTTTTTATTTATTATTATCACCAAGTAAACACCACCGATAGCTATAATAATAAGCTGTATAAAATTGGTTCCCTTTTGATTCACTCATTAGCTTAGATTACATGTAGATCACGTGCTTGGGCGTGCAATTGACATTCTGGGATTTGCTTCAAATCCCCAATTTTTAAGCCTGTTGACCGAGTCATAACTTTATGGGCATACATGTACATGTTGAACATTTTTCGGACAAGCCAAATACACTGTAATACACAATGTTATTATACTGGTTTAGAAGGCCCACCATGTAGACTGTACAGTGTAGATAAATTCAATTATCGATACTGCCATCTTCAATAACGATGTTGATGTTAATGAAGTTATTACTATTTCTGTGGAGATTCAAGAATGATTCCTAGATTTAAGCCCAAGTTCTCAATATTGCAAACTTTATGTCTTGTGAATCACTTTGGCTGAACTGAAAGATGTGGATCCGGACAAATGTGACCCTGTGTTTGTGATCTACGACCTCAATTTCATTGGTTTACATGTTGCATTCCTTTAATGCAGATTTCAGTCCTCACCCTAATTTTCATTTTCATTAAAAAGTCTTGGGTCAAGGAATGGATTTTGCTAATAAATGCACTGCCATCGAATTTTTGATCCGCATCTTTGCTTCATAATATTCGCAAATTTTAACCGCGTTTTTCTAAAGCTATTTTTAGTATGCATGTATGGAAAGATTCGTCTATGTTGACCTTTCTTGCTGTCTCAGAGACTCCTATTTTGAGTAAAATATACATCCATCCCTCGTCGTTTAATTGCCACCATAGTTTTAACGTCGTAAATTAAAATTAATAGAGGTGATTCGCTTGAAACTACCCAAAAAACCGAGGCGTAAGTAATGAAAAACTACAAAAATGTATATAACGTTCGCTTTAGTAGCCATTATGCATTTCACCGTCGTGCTCGTTGTTATTACTAAGGCGTTCGAGCTCGTGATTAAGTTTGGAATGACTTTTAATAGTAGAGCGCAGGGTTTAACATTATACAAATTTCAGTAAAATCCCGCAAAGATGCTCGTAGATTATAATGAAAGTTTTTCAAAACAGCCTTGCTTGCCAGAAATTAGCTACGTACGATTTTTCAATTTCACTAATGACCCGTGATCTTTTTTATGGGGCTGGCACAAATATTCGGTACCAGTACTGTGCCTTGAAAACCCAAAATATGGTACGTTGCAAGCAACGTACAGTGTCAATTATAAGCTATTTAATTGAGAGTTAATTTATGGATAAGCAGCAATACAGACTACCGGTACCAACTTACAGAAAAAAAATCTTTCGTAAACGAAATTTCTCAATGGTTTATCATCATGGGGTCACAAGTTAACTAGTTCTACGAATCCCAATGTTATTGTGCCGACCGCCTGTTGATTCACTTTCTGAGAAAAAGAAGAATGGAATCTTTGAAGATATTTTTGAAGAAATGAAAGTGGCCAGAACCACTATAAAATACCACTGATTTTTAACGCTTGTATTTTTTTCGGTATCCGTAGAGTAGGTCAAATGAAGCGAATATGAAAGTAATGAAATTTTAATTGATACCATTTGTATATTTGACATTGACAAATATAAAAGAAAATTATACACATTGCAGCGATTACACCATGAAGCCTTCATTATATCAAAACAGGACAATATGTTAGTTGGCATTAACATTTTTAGGCTAATATCCAGCAATAGACTGTAGTTAGCTGCTAGCATACACTATCAAGGTTTCCTACATGTACAGTACACGTGTACTTTGTTATAATTAAATTTGTTACATTGTAAAGCTTCGCGAGTAGATTCACCCTTTACTTATGCAACCTGTTGCTGGATTTCTTTTCATATTTTCTGCCTCAATTGACCTACTGATTGTCTGAGTAAAATAAAAAAACATTCCTGCTGCTAAACGACATCTATTACTATGGGATGTAACGTTGACCCCATAATAACCAATTCTTATCGAGAATTTAATCATATTTCTGCATTTACTTTTTTTTGCGAGCATAAATAATTTGGAAGCAACCCTATATTCACCCTTTATGGAGATTGGTTCGACTGATTGTTACGCTTGTTCTACAAAAATGAGAGGGTTTTTTGGGGTTGTGTTATACTCGCAATTAACGAACGTAAATTTTAAAAAGATTTCCAGTTGACTCCATGGGGGTTAACAGGTCATCCTGGGTATTACACCTATTTCAAGTTGCTTTCAAAACCATAAACCATCCCTGCCTGTGGCTCACGTGCAAATTAGTAGTACTACAGTATTTCGATGTTGAAATTTACCTGTAGCCAACGTTTGATTTTAATGCTTTGTTTTTTCCCTCGTATTTTCACGTTTGTTTGGTTTTACAATTATTGCCTCTAGAAATTATGGCACTATTTCGACATTGCCATACCGCACATCTACATGTATTTCTCAGCATGCAAGACCTTCTCGCCCATGATTTGAGAAAGTTAACTGCAATATCTGTAATGTCGAAAAAACCAAACTAGGGTACAGTTATCGTGATGATCATTTTTATTATTCCGCTTGCAGTGAAGTCGGAGGTCAAAATCCATTTAATTTTTTTTGATACAAAATATTTTATACGGTAATTCGTGTAGCACTTAACTGCGGTCAATATATTTCCATGTTCTCGCCTCATATTGCCCAAGCGATAACCTTCATTCAGCATTCCTCAAGGATTCCATAATGTTAATGCCAATTAATTCATTTTGCATGTACATCCTTTGCTAATTAATGCAAATAGCAATTTCAATAATTATAACAATCTCACCGAGGAATTGTATCGTGATCTTTGAGTGCATCTTACTACAGGGTCATCACCTTTCTTACTTTCTCCGGACACATATACTGACCTAGAAAACGACCGCTGAATGTACATGTAAACATGTAGGTCTTGGAAAAGTGATAAGCAAAGGATACTCTTTACGATTGTCTCCATAATGCCTAAATTATATCCGCATTCTTTCAACAGACATGCACGATGGCGAGCTCCAAACCAATGGACATTATTTGAACTATCAGAAGAAGGTAAAGTAAGCAACAATTACGATTCAACTATGGAATTGCAGTCACGAGTATCATTTCATTTTACCGATACACGTTATCCCAGTAATACGTTTATCAAAACATGCAAACTGAATCACGCGAGGGAGATAAAACTGATGATTATTACGTTTAACTTATGCGGGACGCTAATGATACGCTTGAATTGTTTGTGTACTTTTCCAGCAAAAAGAGTCTCGTTCATACTCGTATAATTTCACTTTCATTGGATGTTTTGTTTCAACAAATTAGAACGTTATGGCTCTTTGTGTTATAATTTTTTGAGAATGAGTTAAAGTAATATGAATGATTTCGTTCACGGTTTATTACCCATTATTGATTTTATGTGCAGTTAATCCGGTCAAGATGACTTCTTGATCTAATATTGGTATACGTGTACAAGAAACTAAGTCAACGCTCGATTTGTCGTTACATGAAATCCCATGGAGTAATTAATGTTGGTAGGGCTGCTTGAGACAGCTTTTTCCATCTGGCCAAACTTTCCTTTGACAAGATTAGGAGTTTGACTTGATTAATGCTTCATGTCAGCTACTAGAAATCTTGTTACGAGGAACAATGGAGGAACAATGGCAATTTTATGACATTATGCAATTAAATACAGTATTTGACTGAAATGCACATTGGCTTTTTTGTTGAGAAAAATACGTGCAGTTGCACTTTGTATCTATTAAAATCCATGACGTACACTTTATTGCAACACTACGTATGTATTATGAAGGCGTCAAACCAACGTTATATGCATGCAGTTTATTTGAGAACGTTTGGGTTGGCGCCATTCATATTGACCAATTAAGACGTCATTTCTGTTAGTTTTAGGCAATCATCGTTAAGTCTTTACCCCATTACCAAATTTTGGGAAATGGTAGAAGAACTAGTTTTTATTTCCTGTACACTATACATACAGGCGTATTTGATTCACTTGGATTAGCAGCAGATGGCGCTATAACCGCTCGAATTATTATATTCTAATATTAATTCTTATGTCCAGCAGTAAAACTACCCGTTTGACTGCAGTATAACTTTGAATACTTTCCGATGATAGAAAATGTTATTACTTTGGGAGAGACAAAATCGTTGTTTCTGAACCGTTTGAAAATCCAAAACTAATACAAAAAACAAGAACTTTTCATTTTCAAATTGACGCCCATGCTATCACTGCATGCTTCAACATTACAGATGTCATCAAAGTTCTTAACATGTTCCGGTTTCAAATATTCTCCCTAAATCTAACATTAATAATGGATTTATTTCGACAAAGTAAAAATGGACTACGATGGTTAACAAATATTAACACTGACACGGAGCCTATAGTAGAAATTGTCGTGACAATAAAGTTTATAAAACAATTACAAGAAATCCCCCAAGATTGCAACATGCAAGCCCCTCCAAAACTTTTCATAGGTGCTGGCCATGACAACTTGGTCTGGTAGCCTGTTCCAAATTCTCCAAACCCTGGCAGAATTTGTCCTTAGTTCTTCAACTTTTTCTTCCCCAAAATTTGTTCTTTGATTTTTGTGACTCCAATATTTTGTGGATTTTGTGCCAAGGATAGTGTGACTCCAAGACAAAATCCAACAATTTTTTTGGTTATTTGAAATTGGTATGTGTGGCCCCACCCCCAGAAAAGAGCAAACACTTGCTACAATAATGATATAAAGTGAAGCTTCGTGCAAGGATGAAACGATTGCTCTGCATGCAGGTATTACCAGTTTTGTATGCGAACTTATAGTTATCTGAAAGGAACGGGCAACGTAGTTTAACCTATAAATTCTTCTTTCACTATTTAATGAAGCACTGATTTTCGTCTTAAAATTAAAAATTAGGCAAACTAGTTGTTAGTTCCTCCCCTGCAGCGCCTTCTTAAATGTCCTCAGAGGAGAAAGTTATCCCGACGTAATTAATTTTCTAATACGTTCATCTTCTTATATTTAAACGCAATTTCGCTCAACTGTATACTGTAATTAAGTTTCACAGCATATTCTTCGCATTGTTGTTTTCCCGCAGTTAACCTGCTGTACAGTTTAGATGTCCTCTGGGAGATGAGTAAATGTGTACCCTGTATTTTGACTGGAGGTTTAGGATTCGTGTCAGCGTAATAAACAATAGAACTGCATAATAGGAAAGTAATTTAAAATAATGGAAGAAAAGGAGAACTGACAATAATGGAATTGTACTTACCCCTTACGACGTTTTTAAGGTCTTTTTAATTTATGCCAGATTACTCGTTGTGTGTGAACATTACTCGTCTGTAAGTTTTGTTCCACATACACTAGGACCATAAGCAAAACTCGATTTTTTAAGAAGTGCTACGATTTTGTCATGCAAGACGATTTTATAACGCATTAATAAAACAGGCAACGTCTGGGTGAAAATGTTTGTTGCTTTTTCTTTTGCATAATTGGGTATCGTCCGGTTCTTTACCAAAATCTTTGATATTATTGGTCAACATGAGGCAGCAAAATCGTAAACAAAGCCAAATACCGTATTTCCACCTTCCCATCAAAATCCATTGGATAAGGGACTTAATAACCGTGAAATTAAATGTCTTCGTTGATTCATTATTAGTTGAAATTGAAAGCTGTCCGAACTTTAAGAAATTTAATACGCAAATTAAACAGAATGTGCAATGAGTGTGCCGTATAAATGAGTGCGTGACAAATATTATTTACGTCCATCGCTATATATGAACCCTTTGTGTTACAGGGTGCAATATTGAGACCAAAAGCATGCATAGGTACTAGATAGCTATTTTTGAATTATGCATTAAATGGAAATGGTATTTCGTCATTTTTTATTATCATCATTGGTTCCCCTTGATGCAAGCGTTCTTGTTAAAATGCAGTTTTTTTTATTGATTTTTATTATCCATAATATACATACCTATATACATAATATCGGTAAACCCTGTACTCATGGTTATTAGACGCGATAAACGTATGTCTTGAGTGGGCATTTTCTTAGGTTGTGTCAGCTATGTCATTTACCAAAGACACGTCTATTTATTGCGGATTTTTTTGAGTGTCAGTTTTACAAACATATGAGAAAGGTAATTGAATCAAAGTTCCCTAAGTCTGCAGTTAAAGACATGTCGACAATTTACTGTATCTCGTTTGCTTGATTAATTTCGTGCCACAATCTTTGTAGACTGAATCGAAAAAGACCATATATACAGCCATCACCCCAGAGTAGAAGTTCTTGATGATGTTCCTCACTTATTTTCACTTAGATGGTTATGTGAACAGTCAATTAAAACATGGAAAGGGAGCAAAGTTGTACACAAAACACTATGAAAAACGTTTAAAATCAACTTTTTAAATCAAACAGATACAGTGGGGTTATCCACACTTCAACCATCTTAATTTGTGTACTACATGTAGGCCTAATGGAACATTACAGGTTACACATTATTCTGGAAGCTGATAAAACTTAATTAATGTTTACATAGATGAAAGCTGCCGTTGGATTTTGTCTGCGGTTTTATTTAATTGGGTCACGCAAATAAAAGGTAATTTTATTGCAGACGTCGGATACAAATTGAATTACTAATGATCGGATTGATTTCTTCAGGAGTACGATTAGTTCATCCTTATTGTGGCTATTGCCTAGGCGGTGATGCGTATATTTGATTTCCCTGTAACAGTATTTGCAATTAAACGATTTTGCCATCTTCATACCCCATTCGAACTTTCTAATGCGATGGATCATCTACATGTAAATGCTTTCGCAAATCTTCCTTTCAACGTACCGTGTATACACACTGCTAGACCTAGTTTAAAACGCAAACAAGTTAGTCATTAATCGAATTACCTAAAATCAGACAAATTATGAAAATCGGTGCGTGGAATGTGTAAGGTGAGATTATATAAAGGTTCATTTGTTGCCCCTTTTTTGCGCAATTTAGATGAATAGATTGGATATGTGCGCCATTTCTTTCGCATCACCATTTCTACATAGCAGTTTCAGGAAGTAGAATTTTAGGCAGAAATAAAAAGACAGACAGGCTTTGCAACAAATATACCGTTGCATGCTTGCCTGCATGCTTATGAAAAGATCGACCTTAGCTTAATCTTTAGAAATTTTCAACGATAACAAAAGCGGGAACTCCTCATATGCAACAGGTTGATTTGAAAAGTGAAGCTCCCATGAGAACGTTTGCTCCTATTAGTTATCCTTGCAGCGAAGATTTCCCCCAGATTGTTGTGGTCTGACCTGATGAACCCTGTCGGCATACCTGCACTTTTATCGATTAAAGCATACAGCCTCAAAAGTTGCTGTCATATGTATCGATGCCGTGCTTGGAAGGCATATAGTACAGTATGTGAAGGCCATCGCGAATTAATTACCACTGATAAAGGCGTTTCATTTGTTTTCTTGCTTATAAAGATGTATACAATGTGGAAAGTGTTTACCGCAATTTAAATTTGTATGCAGATTTTTGACATAACAAATATGAAGCTCATTATTAATGTGCTGACATAGGAGTGTTGGCTTTTCAGCTCGATAGCTCCGTGAATAGCATACATGAAAAGTCTACAAAAAACTGATACAGTATATTGCGTATTTCAGAGTCATTTATCGTTTTATACTTATTTTTATGAAAAATTATTTGATTGAAAGATATAGGTTACGATATAACCTCCAATAAACATCATGCAGCAACATTATATAGCAAAACATATTATACTGTATAATGTTTTGAAGTCGATATTACACTCTTGGATATCACAAGAATATCACACGCGATATCACACTTTTGAAGTCGCGAACGTGCGTGGATTTTGCTACATTTTAACAAAAGCAACTTTTTTGACATTATTTCTCAGAAATCTTACTATCTTACTTGTGTTGTGTGCCCAAGTTAACTATTTTTAGTTTTTGGAGAAAAAATGTTTCATTGATGACCAATGCGTTACGTAAATGGCTGTGTGTTAGTTCAGAGTAATGTCAAGTTTATTTTTATACATTTTAGGATAATTTGATAAAAGTTGATTGCGTTCGATAATAATCGACGAACCATCTTTAGCCCACATTCATAATTACTTTTAATCTTCAGCCTGGCACGAAATGATGAAAAGTTTATGCAATTAACAATTTATGAGGGTCTGTGCATTTCTTTTCTGATTACGGTAAATCTCAAGAACGAGTATTGAAAATTTAGCTAAGAGAATAATATTAAAAACTTATCATCTTGTATATTTCTGGTCTGCCTCATTTTAGGAGGCTCTCCGGGTCGCATCACGAAGTTAGATCCAATTAAACTAAACCGAATACAGGGTAACTATTATATTCCAAACTTATTCGATTTACTTTCCTTTGAAAAAAGTAATGTTAAAGTATCTTATTTCCGAAATAAACGAAGTGCATTACCTTAGTAAGTCCGGGCTTACCTCGTAATTGAATGAATTCTCATATACCATTATCACGATTTAAGGCAATGATCTTTTAAGCTCTTCCGTATAGTGTTGAAGGTGGTAGAACATCCATGTATTTCGCTAGTATTACCTGCATAATGTGATTTGAAATTTCTCTGGCACAGTGTTGTGTCGTTATTTGCTTTCATTTCAATCGTAAATTTACTTTTCTATAATTTGACCTGGTGCAGTACATCTTTTACAAGGGACTGATAATTGTTCCGATTTCTTTGCCTATAAAGTATAAACTTGTTTTATTGCAGATTTTAAACTAGGGCAATCTGATGCTTCGTACTCTGGAAAGTTATACGCGTGATATGATGCAATATTTTTATAGACCTACTTACATAAAAAATAGGAACCCATCCATACAAACTTGAAAGTCCGAAGCATGATTTTCACATTTTGATATAAATACACCGATATCTGCAAATGGGTTATCAGGTTTGCGGGTTATTATTGTTATGTGTAGTTTTCAGTCTCAAGTTTGACGTATCCGCAGATTACCGTTTACTTTCTAGTAGCATGTTAAATTTATTATCAAAATGAATAGGTGATTTTGGTGTATGAAATTATCATTAACATCGAATACGCTTCGTATCTTAAAGTGTACCAAAATTTCCTTGTTAATTTATTAGATTTGCATGCCAATAATCATCGAGAAATAGGGAACAATCGAACGCCTACATTTTCAAAAATTTTAACCTAGATGTGCTGAAATCTTTGCGCTACACTTTTTTCATTTTTACAGAGTACACGAATTTCCGATTATTGCATATTTTAACGTTATACTGGTCAACATTTAATGTAAAGAAGGAAGAGCAGATGTTTCCAAACAACAAATAGACTTCCAAAATTCTGCGACGCAGGAATTTCTATTATTTGCCAAGTTATTTTTTTTTCGAATATTTTGTTTGTACGTGAAGTTTAAGGTTACCTCGAATCCCAATTAGTTGGTCTGCATACATGTATATCCCACATCATTTTCTCTATTCCACAGTTCAAGAAACCTTTGACAAAAACATGCGAATTCTGTAAAAATGTTCCAACATTTACTTAACCTGTCTGCATTCCTGGTACTTTAATATACGCTACGAAACCCTGTTTCCTGGGTAAATACAGAAAATTGTGTAAAATGGGTTTCCTTTATGTGATGACACCTCGAAACACAGCAAAATATTACGTGAAATCGTAGAAGAAGTGATCTATAAAGAATTTGATATGTCAGTGTACACAGTTTAAAGCAGACTAACAAGTGATTTTTGTTTTTAAATACATCATATGCTTTCTTATAAAATTTAATCATTTTTGCTTATGATATAATTACTGTCTTACCTGCATAAAGCTGATAATAGGTTTTGGGTTAAAAGCACTTTTTGAAAATGTAATGAAGGAAAACGGTTAACAAGCTCTAGCTATGTAAATTGAGACGCATAACAAACAACGATATCTGCAAACCATGTTTTCTAAAAAGAAATATACAATATAAAGATGTAATTGTCGTCATTCAACCTACATTATATATACAATGCTTGAAACAAAAGTAAAATTGACAATTGTAATATACGAAAAATAGACAGTATGGCAAATGTTGGACATTTTCATTTCTTAATGCTGGCTGACCTAATCACATTTTCCGCCAATAATCAATCATTCCCAATAATGTATGGAATATACAAAATGTAGTCGATTCAAAATTACCCCAAGGCGATGTAAGATTAATCTTCTTTATTATTTAACAGTAATTCATTTTCAACGAATGCATCTTTATCTCAAAAGTGTTAAGCTTGTTGTACACGTACACTGTACATGTATACCTGTACGCAACCATGCATTCCCATTGGATATTAGATATTTTTGTAAAGTTGGAAACATATTTTCTCAGGCAATTACCATTTACTACATCGATACAACTATGATTAACCTTTAGACCTAGAAGTTGTTTGACGTGGGTGATAAGTTAATTATTTAAACAATCGCCGAAGACTTTTCCTGCATGGTTTTAAATGTTTCTTCAGTTATCATTATCAGCCAGTTATAAATTGATGATCGACGATACAGTACTTCTGCAAAGATTTCTTCATGCAAACTCGGTCTCTTGCCATTCAATATTATGTTACCATAGTTTTAACAAGTGTACTTTCCTGCAAAGCAGTCACTTGAGAGAGAATAATTTTCTTGAACATTTATTTAGATTCATAACTTTGCAGGAATAGGATTGAAATTGAAATATTTGAAATCATCCAATTTCGTTGTTGTTTTCTACATAACGAAGAGTTCAGATTAAAAGTACAACTTTATTAAGACCAGTTTGTAAGTTTAAAAAAACTCAAATTGTTTAAGTGTTCACTGCTCATGAGAGATTCAAGTTTATTACTGGTACTGTGTTGATCGATTGATTGTTAGAATACGTAGACAAAATATTTACACTGCTTCCTAAAGTTATCATAAAGATTATTTTGGAAGATATGTGCATCGTAGCACTGGATCACATTCTAAAATGCATTGTTAAGAGTTGTGCAGCCTAATATAATTATTAGTGGTTTTCAAAGCAGGATATTAACGCATAATACGAGCGAAATATGTGTCAGTAATAATCAGCGTGACAAATTGTTTGGATAACTTATATCCACAGACTTCCTCACGTCATGCAAATTATTTTTATATTGACCATATACAGTAGATGCGCTAAAGATTTTTTCCAACTTTGTTTCTTTACTGGATTGACAACTTTTCTAGTGAGATATATGAGATATTCATGTATTTATGCGATATAATGTAAAAACTGTGAAGTATGTTATCATTATAAAAAATTCTGAAATCATCTAAGATTTGCCATACTGCATTTTGTTACGTATGACAATTTGGTTCCCACGTTTATTTAGTAAATTTTTCAGCGGTTTTTTAAAGAAAAAAACATTTGAGAAGCGTATCCAATCAGGGAAAAATCACCCACATATTCATTGTGACTTAGCCTATACATGGTCTATAGCTTTCAATAAAATTCAACAAGATATCTCTTAATGTGACCGATTATTCTAAAAACAATCATATGACTTTATGAAATTGCACTTGTTTCTACATATATACTACACTGTAGTATCTATAGCACAGCTACATGTAACTGTGGAAATAAAATGTTTTCTACACGTCACGTTTAAAACACATAAATCTTACAGAATAAATTTTGATTCTAGCAATCATATAGCAATCGAAGCAATGCATTTGTAACAATTGAGAATATTTTTATAGGATAGCGTTTATGTCATGATTCGTATAGAAATTAATAATTAAACTTTTTAAATACGAATTCAACCTTCTTGAAGTTCAATTTCAACATCGATCAAGTGCAGTTTATTCAAATGATGAGTTAAATCTACTTAAAGAAACACAGACCTTTTCATGACATCACACGCATTCCTAGTCTGAGATTAGTCTGATGTCTGCGATTAACTGATGCATTGCCTGATATGAATTGAGCGTCTCTATCGCTATTCCTTGTTTCAAACACACAAGTTGGATAGAAAAACGTTCTATGAGTTAAGGAAAGCGGTGAGGTAACGCGATTTAAAAAGGCAATTAAATTAAAAGGATGTTGACCAATGTGAAATTTGCTTACCGCATTGCAAAGGGGCTCACACAAATTTACATTATGTTTGTTGATGGTGAAGATGGTGAAGTTCTCGCGAGTTCAAACAATCATGAGATTCTATTAGTGTGAACATTCTATTAGAACCCATTAATGGTTTTGATAGTAATAATTACGGAAATATGATTGTTTGAAATACATGTACTTATTCAGTACATCAACTTTGAAACAATTACATATAATAAAAAAACCTATTCGGTCTAATGTGCGATTTTTTGCTAACAAACGTTCAAAAGTCTGCTTCCCAGACCTGGGTAAATTACAAATGTATTATTTTTACTGATAATACATATTTTACATACATTGGGTAAGATGGACTTTCTGATAAGCAGTGTTTTGGTAATGATGAAAAATATTTTGGAAGCACTGGTTTAAAATGTTCAATGGACCTACAAGAAGCTGAAACAAGCTGATTACTTTCGTCTGCTTCAAAAGCACCCCTTCCTTGCTCCCCCGGGCAAAATAATTAATCTACTTAGATATTTTTAATTACTTCTACCTGTATAAATATGCATTTGTTTGATGGGCGGTGGGGGAAGATAGTAAATCAAAACCGTGACAAGGCTATTTTTGGATCAGTCCTAATTTAAAAAACAATTGAAAAAACATCTTAAACTTTTAATTTCGATTGCCGCAAAGTTTAAGATTGTGCTTTCCTTATAAAAAATTACTGATAGGACCGTCATCATGCTGCATTTTTCGCTAATAGAACATGTTAGCGAACTTGACTAATGAGATGGTGAATACCTACATGCAGACTGACGCTTTTGAACTGAATCTAGATGGCAGTCCACATTTATGTACGTGTATGTAATATAATTCAGTGTAATGGCTATGAAATCATGTGTAATCTTTTAAATCAAATTAGTAACCTACATATGGCATAATTGCGCATAGGTCTAACAATGACAGGAAGGTAAATCATCCACGACCTTTATGTGCTCTTTTCACCATTCTTTCCTTCACAACGTCTATCCCCTCGTATCCCCTTATCAAAGTCAAGTAAATAATGAACATTCTTACTGATGCTATTCGAACATCTTAAGTTATTGAAATATGCATTTCGTTTGAACGAAAGCTTCTTATAAAATGATGTCAACGGTATAAATCATTGTTTCGTGGCCACTTACCTTATGATACCCAAATTATGTCCTCACTAATTAATGGAATTAACAGCACAGAAAATTATTGGAGGGATGGACAAGGCACCCTGCTCCATCATAGACAATAAGAAAGGTTGGGCTTTTCCTAACAGCTCGTAGGCTGACAGTGATTGCCTGGTGAAAGGGCAGCTAAATTATCTATCCATACAGCTTACATTGTTAGCATACGTATAGGTTACGTTACGTTAGACTGGGTTAGGCACAAAAAAGGAAAAAAATACAAATAAATGAATAAAAGGTTTTATTCTTTCATACTATACAAGTGGGATCGCAATAGACATACGCTCGTACATGCATTTATGCACATCTGAAAAATTGATCCATGATTTTCAACATATTTTGAGCCCCATTTCTTTTTTCCCTCAAATTCATTTACTTTTTTAAAAAGCCTGAATGACACTACTTTTTTCTGATAGTCACACGACCCCATATTGAATAAAATCATGTCCTAATCCTCGTCCAGATACATGAACAACCACTTAGGTTTTGGTGCCACATATTAGGTAATGCTCCTGAAATATTGCAATGAACACATAGAAACAGTCGAGATAATGTTACTTTCTGCTCCACATTCATAATGTGGCAAAACGACGGATGGTCACTCTCTACGAGAAAATTGTTCACACGCGTTTCGGTTTAGCATGACCTCGTGTTAAAGTAGAGTTACCTTGAGGGGAATTTCGAGAAAAAAGAAAGATCGTGATGGAGGAGTCTCTATGGGAATTGCATTCATCCCCACTGCCCGGCATATTTTATTGGCCATAATGTGCATTAAAAGAACACATTCACTTTTGTAAAAGATGTAGGCTATTTTTTGCTTCTTTTTTGCCGCATATTTCGCTCCTTTCGTGAAAGGAATCTAAGGGGAAATTGGGCTGGAGGTGGATCCTAACGCCATGTGAGCACTATGATAGGAGAGGAGGTAACCATAGCATCTCAACAATGGGATGACTCTCACGGACCCTCTCGTAGGTATAAATAGACGGACGAGCTCTTTAACTCCATCATTACAATTAGAACTGTTCTGTGCTCAGAGTTACTCAGTTTCGAAAGGAGCATCGTTTCCTAGGATTTTCTTCCATTCAATCGGGTGAGGATACGGCGGCATTTCTACCTTTTTCAGTTGCATTTGCTCTGCCATGGATTAATATTAATACCGGTCAACTACAGATTCTGGCATATGAGGCATATACTTTATGGAATGTACACTTGCTTGAAATAGACGCTGAATAGCTAGAAAATGCAATAGTGCAAAACAGCAAAGAGAAAATTCTGCTATTGGCTGTCCCAGAGCAAACCAATGCTGGCTGATTCATGCGCACATTGCTGTTTTGTGAAGAATCGTGCAAAAATGCTTTTTAGGTTGATATGGTAGATTTTCATGCATATATACAATATCATACAAAAAATATTGGCATCTATGTCTATTAGATTTCAAAATAACCTACAAAACCCTACATATATATAGTTGAAATTATTGAATTGTTTCGAAATATGTATCAATTATTTTTATGATAACTTTTATGAATTATGAATTAATGGTATCAAAAGTTTTTTAATTCAACTGTCTATCTACTTTCTTCATGAAGTTACAATTCGTGAATATAGGATAAAGTGATTCTTTACACATTTTGAAAAGTTTTTGATACGAGGAAATCAAAAGTTGGAAATAACATTAACCATTTCAAGTGCAAATATTACATATATGTCGAGTGATGCCAAGTCTTAGATGAAGTGAAAGTACAGCATTGCAAAGCGATGCTCTGTTTTCAACTTTCTTATATTGCTCTATATGGCTGCTTGGATAAAATCTAAAATAAAAAAATACTGCATCGTTTTAAGTAATTGAAACCGAATTTGAATACATTAAATACATTTTGCTCCATTTTTGATGATATACATGTATTTAAGTTATTGTGGTTTATTATTAATATGTATAAGTCGTTGATTATTTTATTTTCCATTTAGGTTTATCACTCAAACATTTGAAAATGATCAAAGGATTAGTCGTTCTTGGTAAGCATTAATTCTTAGAGGATTCGCTGATTCGGGAACCTTTTAAAATCCTCTTTGTTCTACAATTAATGGTTGCTTTCAACCAAAATTGTATCTTAGTTAAAAATGAAAGATTCTGATCAATATATTCGATACTTCTGCTACATGATTTTTTTATCTTGTAGCATTAGCTGTTGCTGTAGCCATTGCCTTGCCAAAGGTAAGTGAACGCAAAGTAAAAATTCGTATAATTGTGAGGTTACTAGATTAGTTATTTTGGCACGAAGAGGTTGTGATCCCACACCCCGGCACCCGACACGACCGCTTGAGAGCATAGGTTAACATATTTCCACAATTACCTGTGGTATCATTAAAAAGTTCAACAACCTGTCTTGTAAACCTTCGTTTAATGATGAGGCTCGTTATACATAAATTTATTGGTTATTTGGTGACTCTTAAGTTAAATGCCAGGGCAAATAAGTTAACAATTGCAATTTACGAGACTAGGAAAAGTCAATTTATGGACTAGTCATGACCGATTTTTGTATTTCCGGCAAGATATTGTCTCCATTTAAGTGATGCCCAGCATGGCGTGCAACATATTAAATAATGGGATTTGCATAACATTTCATTTGATATTAGTAATTACGAGATTGCATGCGATGTTGTAGACCATCAGCATCACTTTCCTCTCACTATTGTGATAGAAAGCATAATTGGGGTCATTCTTTGAAATTTGGACTTGTAGTACTTTCTATTTACGCGGTTTATCACTGCGTTTAAAAAGGGTTCACGAGGAAAGATTTTCGTCGATAAACCAACTTGATGCGGCTATTTAGATAAACATCTATTGACTTGTTTGTGCTAATACCTGAAATGCTAAACATCACTTTCAACAGCAAATTCGATTGTAATTTTGATACTGCAGTGTAGTGCAAATCTTGCCTCAATAGATATCTCGAACATTAGCCAGATGTTTGGTCAACATTATAACAACAACAGTATAACATCCAGATAAAATCATCAGATATGCGCTTCAAAACTTTTTCGAGATTTCAATTAAAGTTTACTAAGTAGTGTAATAATTTATTGCAAATTTTGCTAAACGTTATTTCATTGTTCATCGAAATGCCGCAAATGGTTTGAATCCTGTTCTGTACTTAGAAAATAGCGATTTAAGTGTAATTGGAAGTTTAACCAATTAACCATTATGCCAATTTAAACTAATGTATGGCATGCAAATTTATTGAAATTGTTAACCTAGTTTCGGGGTTGTTGTTAAATATATGGTTCAGTGGGGTGACCGGGCACAGTATTTAATGAAACACGATACTGACTTGCAGGTCAAAAGGCAAGCGTTCGGCTTCGGCGCTCCTCAAACCTACACTTTACCTGATGGCGTGGAATTTATTGTTGGACAAGTCCGATCTACCTTCACTTGCCAGGGACGAATCTATGGCTACTACGCTGATCAAGACAATAACTGCCAGGTATTTTTCTTACTTCTTATAGCGCCAACATCAGTTCTCAGAAAAACTATTAAAAAGTTTTGTGCAAAGTAAGAATACTCGTAACATATTGTAAAGGGCTTTAAGGAAAATACATAATCTATAGTTGAAAGAAGAGTACTATATTTACGAGCATATTTTTTATACATCCAGATTTTCCACGTATGCAATCCAGTGATATTAGCCGATGGTACCCAACAAACCCAGATGTTCAGCTTCTTCTGTGGCAATCAAACCATTTTCGATCAAGCCAGGTTAGTCTGCGCTCACCCGGATGATGCTCTTCCTTGCAATGAGGCTCACAATTACTTGGGTGTCAATGATTTATTTTTCCGTACTGAACGACCACAGTTTATTCAGGGCTAGTGCATCCAATTAACCTGATTATGTTTATCTTCTGCGGCTAAATTGCATTTCTGCCCGTTAATGCAATGGATATTAATGAATCGAACAGAAGGACTTGTGAGTCGATGACTGTAACATTGCTAATGTTAACATTGATCAGCATTTCCATCTCATAAGATTAATGCCAAAAAGTAGTGATTTACCAAACGAGATTTCTCTTGCCATTATTTCATTCAGGTGGGGCTTTATTGCAAATATGTAGTTTATTTAACACTTACCATGACTATGGCAGTCGCCTCGTATGACCATTAGCTAGGCAACTTTATTGCTGTGTATTCATGCGACCTAAACTTAAACACCATGTTGGCCGTGAAATACTAAAATTGAATCGTACGTTTTGTTACTTACATGTATCTATAAACGAAAATGTGGTTTAAATTTGAGATTTAGTTCTGAATTGCACTCTCTGATATGCAACTCTGTATGATAACTGGATTGACATGCATAATCAGTTACATGCGAATTCAAGCATAATTTCAAATAGTATAATTTGCGAAATGCAATCAAATTAATTAATTGCATGTACATGTATATTCTTAAAATGCTAGTAATATGCATGTATTTGTAAGTTTTATTATCTGACAATGGTAATGCTAAATTGCTCATTGAACTTTGTGGTGACAATTTGATGATTAATTGTATTGAATAGAGACTTTGCATGTTTCATTAACGAGAAAATTGCGCGTGAGGTAACACTGTGTGCTCATATATAATTTTTGAAATGTATAACCTTGATTATTATCTATGAGCTAACACATTATTATTTAATAGTGACCATTTGTTTGTATACAAATACCATTTTTTACTTTATATAAATATATACGAATTGTTAGGATCTAAGCATTATAAATAAACACATGTTTTGCAAGTACTTGGATAGCTTTATTTTTCATATATATTTCAAAAAGCATGCGACAGTTTATAAATGGAATTCTTTATCGTGATATGCCTGTATTTAAAAAAGATGCAAGCAGTTATTGAAAACGTGCAATCTTAAAGTCCGTGATGTCATATTTTGGTTGCTGACCAAGTGCTAGATCTCGAAGTATGATGCCAACAACCGGCGCAAATTTGAACCCTTTTCCTGGAAATAAAACTTGACATTTGAAATGGCACGATTAATAAATTAGGAAATTAATGTTTGAAATTTAAGCTTACCACTAAATCCTGCACCAATAACGATGTTTGGATACTTGGGATGTTTGTCTAAAATGAATCTATGGTCTGGTGTAACCTTTAAAACACAGAAAATAGTTGTATGACGTAATATTTGATCATACTAATAGCTTACAGACCTATCAAACTAATAGCTTACAGAATATTTGCATTTTCCCATTATTTCTGGAGTTGTTTCTAATCCAGGCAGATGTTGCTTGATATATTCACGTAGTTCCTCCAGCTTTGCAGGGGGCTTATCGTCATCCCCAGGTATGGTAACGTCGAAGTTATTACCACCATCAAAGCAAACCTTAAATATAGCATCATAGTCAGTACACATAAACAATGCCATATAGTTTTAAACGTCAAACAAAATGAAAAAGGTTTTTATATATGTAATTACATCCATAATTTCGAATTTCAAACCAAACGATGCCCCTAGTTTATATTTTTTTTCTCATGAAAACCACTGATTGAAACTTTGGATGTTTTGCCTGGAGCAGGATGCAATTCCGAACGATACCTAGCCATTACATATGTTGTTTGGATTTCTCACCTTAGCAGCAATACAATATTGCGCATACCAATTTTACTTGATATATGGGATTTGATTTTCGACGCTATATGGTGCAAAATCATTTCATCAGACTTTGCTTTGTAACCAAGACGGCTATAAAATATACAATATATTTTTTAATATCATATACCTTTACAAGACCAGGGAATTCTAGTGATGGAAATCCATAAATATCCACATCCAAGTCTATAAAAGCGAGCATTCCTTTTTGAATGGTATGGGAACCATTTTCAATTTCCTTCCAGTACATATAATATGGTCGTTGAGGCTGAATTGGAAATAGATGATTAGAAGCAATGAAGAAAGCATAAAAATCTATTCACCAAATAGAGGAATCAGATGACAGCAATTATTATGGCAATGCAAAAATATGTTCATTGTCTTACTTGTACGGGAAGCTCAAGTCCAAGCTTTGAAGCAAATGATTTGATCCATGGCCCCATGCACAAAACTACTGCTTTGGCGATGAAATTTCCTTTGGAGGTTGTAACAGTAACATGTATATCTGGAATGATTTCATTTACTGTACAATTGTCGATGACCTCGCCTCCATTCTTCACATACTGACTCTGTAGAATTTTGTGAAACATAAAAATATATGCAGGGTCACTGTAAAATTCGGTGCATTTAAAATAGTATCATTTTTTAACAATAACCTGAATTGCCGCCAAGCCCTTATCCGCCAGAATCACACCACCATCTTCATCTAAGATGGTTCTGTAGTCATCAGAAAAGGTTAAGTGAGGATATTGTTTCTTAAGAGTTGGTGAGTCTATGACTTTGAATGGAGCATTGTATTTTTTAAGAAATTTTAGCGAATTTTTTTCATCTTCAGTTCTCTCTCTGACGATCTGAATGCATCCAGTCTTCCTGAAATGGTACAATATGCGTTGCATGTTTATACTTGCTTCAACTATCAAAAAATCCAAACGACATTAACGTTGATTGATAATAACAAGTTTCCTACACGTAGATGGTTTCTCCACTAGCTTTTTCCAGTTCACGCCATTCTTGATGAGCATCCTCCATGAGAGCAGCGAAGCATTCTTCGTCATAGGCCCGCCTCGTAAGACGAGAACAGCCATGGGAACTTCCATCGGAATGCAGCAAAGCGTACTAAATTTTCAAGAGTAATTAATTAGTGACAAGCCTTTTTGTTGAAAGTGAGCTCGTTGGTGCTGCGATAAAAATGAGTTTTCTTTTTGATGTTTTATAACATTAGTTAAATGTAGCAGTTTGAAGGTCTCGTAGTCATGTTATCTAATGTACTGTCACTATTGTATAAGGTTATACTGGACAGTGGGATAAAGTGCAGCCAGATCTTTGTTCTAATTAAAATGCCAGTGATGCTATAGTCGTCTCGCCAAAAGAACGAAAATTTTCCAGCCAATCAAAGAGATTCGGCTTATCGACGTACTGTTTCAGGAATTTCAACGGTAAGAGGAAAATGGATGCTATTCTCGATATTATATTACTGGATGGACTAATCGCAAACAGGAAATTGCATCCTATTGGTCTGAATGACGCTATTTTTTCGTTCTTTTGCCGGGACGACTATAGTGATGATTTCCTCTTGAAAATAAAAAGGCAATTCATTGAAAAATAATATCATACAGTCGATATTAAATCCTATCTGAGTAAAAAAATGACGGATTTCAGCATCATCCTATTCATGCATTTGTCTTGGAATACTGTACATGCCAAGCTCCAAATGTGTTTCTATATTTAGGAGCACTACTCCAACACTACTCGCCAAATATGAACTTTATTATTTTTTATTTAGTTTTTTCCCCATTGTGTTCTTTTCTGTGTTTAAACCATACTAATTTAAGGTGATATGAAAATGACTGTTTTGTATTGATCAGCCTATGCATGATCTATCAGGCAATCACTGCCAGCCTACGAGCCGTTAGGAGAAAATCACTTTTCATTGTTTATAGTGGAAGGGTAGGCCTGGGTAGCAGGCAGAAAACTGATTTCCCTTTCGGGTTTAACGAACCGCAATTATGAGGGAGCATCACACATTATAAATTATTCTGGCTTTACCACAATTCACGCCTGAATTTGCGCCTTGCTTAAATGCTTAGTGACAATTGGTGCCATATACATGTACATGTACATGTAAGAAGAGCTTCCGATGTAAGCATTCGACCTTGGTTCTTTCGCAGCTATCGACCGAGACATTTTGAAGGTTAACTATGCATAATGTAGAAAACAGAAAAGGACGCCTACCTGCTCCAGAAGAAGGACTTTCTTTCCTGTCTTGGAATACTGGTAAGCAGTTGCAGATCCTTCAACTCCAGCCCCCACGACAATGCAGTCGTAAACCGTAGCCATTTGAATTGGAAACCAAAATCAGTGAGGCAAACAGGACATGGCAGCTAGGCAAGGCACTAGGCACAACGACTGAAAATGGAGCACAGCATCGAGTGCCTGTTAAAAATCGATGTGCCAAAATTTGAAGTGACTAGCGACTAGGTCAAGGTTAAGCAAGATCTTGGTTGTTGGCGCCGCTCTTGGCAGCCCCACAGAGCCTCCAGTCCTCTAATGTGATTTTGGAAGTTGGCTTAACAATGATTAACTCTCTGCGGAAAGTTGGAAACTTAAATGATGAATTACTAGGGTTTTTTATTGGTGTTTAATAGTGTTGATTTATTCCCTTACTTTACATGTGCTGTATGTAGTTTGGCGAATGTATTGATAGAATTTGAAGTGGTTATCAATCATGCTTGAAGGGGCGGTTTCAACTGCTGCAGGCTGCCCAACTTTGATGAGATTCCCCATGGGCTGATCACATGCTCTTAAATACAGACTGTATTAGTTGAATCTTCCAATTCGCGATCAGGATTAATTATCCCTATTGAGAAACATTCTGCAGAATTCTGCATACTCTGCAGAAAATTCTTTGCAGAATTCTCTGCAGAACTCTGCAGCAATTTGATATGTTTTCCTGCAGAAATATTTATGCAGAAGAACTTCTGCATAAATATTTCTGTAGAATATTTTCTACCATTTTCGTATTAAAAAAATTGCCACTATTGGGAATCGAACCAAGGGTCAATTGTTTGACAGCTTGGTGCCTTACCCACAGGGCCACTCAGACAGTTGTGGCAAAACAGCTCTGGTTGGCTCTATCTATCTCGATTAATTGGTATCTGAGGCACTGGTAATTGAAAAGCCATAATTGCATTGATTACTTATTTGTACATGAATGTATGTACATGTACATGGATGCACCTGTAGATATCATTTATTCTTTAAAAAAATTTTGTGCCCAAATTTTTTCTGCAGAATTTTTTCAGATCCCAATTTTATCTGCAGAATTTTTTGTTTACCAGTTTTTTCTGCAGAAAATGTTGTGCAGAACATTTTCTGCATAAAAAGTATAAATTTCTGCAGAATTATTTCGGGTTAATTTTTTTCTGCAGAATTCTGCATGTATTTTTCAATGGGGTGCATAAATCAATGATAAATGTACACTCTCGTGATGGGCGAATTCATGATTCATGATTCGTGATTCATGCAGGATCTGGCAACACTGGATGTAGCTCCGCCCCTAATTTTCTCAATGTTTTTTAATGCAGCGATATGATTGGTCTGAAGTGGAAGGAGCTCTACTCGTAATTCTCTTCTAATTTTCTATAATTTTATGCCCTGAGAGAAAATAAAGCAAAAATTACTCCAAAATTAGACAAAAAGTACAAGTGAACAGCTTGCATAAATCAATGATAAATGTACACTCTGGTGATGAGCGAAACAGGTGGGTGCAACTTGTCATGTTAGAATAATGCGTGTGCTGCAGTGAAACAATAAATTCCCTAATTGGACAAAATAATACCGATAATTAGTGGGCAGGGACGTTTTCAAATTCCCACCAGCAAACTCATGAAGAACAAGCAGCATTTCCAGAAAGTGAAACGCCCATTGAAGTCGATATGCTCAATGAATTTTGACAAGTCTGATTTACTGCCAGAGGCTCCCAACCAGCCACCAACAACAGTGCTTGGTGCCAAACTGAAAAGTCATCGTGCCCAGAATACATTAGGTCGAGTGCGACCAGTCTCGATTATCAGACTAAAGATCGAGGAGGAGGGAGCAAGCGACGCACTTTTATTTTTATCTAGTACAAGTTCATCGGCGTTCAGTCGAAGTTCAAGAGCATTTACTCTGGTGGTGACACAGACAACTTGTTGTATTTTTGCAGCATTTCGAGGAAATACGAAAGCCAGTTCGCAGGGTTTTGACGTCATTCAGGTCGTGTGTCCCAAGTGCCATCGAGAAAAGGTAAGGAGTATAAACATCCAAGTAGAGCTTTTGTTTTTGTCACAACAATTGGGTTATTGGGAGTTCGCAACGAAAGAGGCGCCACCTGGTGGAATTGCATGATGGTAACGACCATAAGTAGGATACCAGGGATCCTACTACAGGGAGCCTGGAAGATATTTATTTTAAAAAAGTCAGGGAAATTGAACAAATCTCTTGACACAGAAGTCAAGAAATGACACTGTCAGCCCAGCATGAATTGGATGCCTAGTGGCTTCATTCTGGGAATTCTCCATTTGCACCATTGACATAATCTGTCAAACAACAGCCAGATCTCAAAAATACCTTCTCTGACAAGAGTTTGGAAACCTTTGCTTTTCTGCTGATTGTAAGAATTACCTCCATGTGTAGACCTCCTCAATGATGTGTCATTGCCAAAGCTGTTCAGCTGTCCCAATCAAATTTCTATTCAAGTTACAAATGCATTCAAATATGTAAAACACATTTTTTTTTTATTTTTTTTTTCTAGAAATAAATATCTTTGCAACGTAAAAATATATTATAGCAGTGAAGTGTGGATTTTTCATGAACATGAAACAATTTTGAATTTAAAAAAACCTGGAAAGTCCGGAAATTTCATTCTCAAACTAATGTGGGAACCCTAGCTGTGTAAGCGAACCCTACCATATTGACCCAACTCGAGGACTTTCAATTTACAGTGTTACTTACACAAACTTACATTACAAGCTATTGACACATCTTTCAATCCTTCAGGATGCAGAAACTATGGCAGCATAATATTGTCATAAGATGTACATTACGTTTGCTTTTTTAACAGCTGCATGAAACCTGAAATTGAAATTTTTTATGTTGCATAACTATAGAAAAACCGTTTTGCAGACATTTTAAGATGGCCAGGGAGGAATTCCTGAGAGTTTGACAGCAAACCTCAATTTTCCCCCAAAATTCCACCGTTCATAATTTTATAAAGGAACTCTTGTAAGAGGGTTCAACTTCATAGTTCGCAGTTGAAGGGTCAAGTGAGTGAAAGCAAAGCCAATGCATGTAGGGTTTGCTAAATTAATTCAAGGTTGTGAAGATTATAGACCATTAATGATAAGATGATTGGAACCAATGCCATAAGGGTATATCTTACTTTTACCCGACCTTTCGTCTTCTAACTGTGGGAATGAACTGGCTTCGGTTGAGTTGTAAATTGAATTTTTCAATTTCGAAAACAATGATGCTTTTTTGACTTGATGCAATCTTTTGACTTAATTTTGGTCTAAAGTTGGCTTTCCTAGCTTTCCCACCCTGCCCTCATGCAATCCCTTAATTTTCTAAAGTATGATCAACGCCACCAACCGAGGGGGATGAAAGTGCAAAAAAACATGTCTAGTGGCCAAAGCCCCAGTAAATTTATGCAGTATCTGGCAACACTGGCTGTAGCTTCACCGTAATATTCTCATTTTTTTAATGCTGCGATATGATTGATCAAAAGTTAAACAGAATTTTTCTGGTAATTTGCTTCTAATTTTCTATAATTTTTTGCCTTAAGAGAAAATTATAAAAAAATTTAACTCGAAAATTGGACAAAAATTACAAGTGGGCAGGACGCTTCAGTCTATCCCCATCACGCATCATAGCATCACGGACTTATTTTTATTCGATATTATAGCTCAGTCACGTAATATTCGTGCAAGTTTTGGGCAGTCTCTAACTGTTTTATACCACTCCATTAGAAACATCTTAGTTACCTGGAAAGATTGATTTATTTTAAAAAAGTCATGGAACTTTAACAAATCTCTTGATACAGAGTTCAAGAAACTCGGGGTATCAATTGAAGCAAGCAATTCTGTGGAATAGATCAATAATGATGTTGTAAATTTGACAAAAACATATATAGTTTTTTTATTAAAATGTGCGCCCTATTGTTGATTCCTTATTAAAATTTGAAGGAAACGCTTCATCCTGTACAAACAAATCCGTCATCAATAAGGCCATAATTTCCTGACATTCTAAACCAAAGTCGCTTTATTTGTTACCAGCTTACAAATGAGTTGTTGTTATTGGCTATCCTCCAGTAATATTTTGGAGGTCATATGGTTTTACTTACTAATCGAGTGACTTTGCCATCAAAAAAGTGAAGAAAAATTGTCATTTTTTATTCGATTATTGGCAGTGTTTTCAGCGTGATCGAGCACAAATTCAATATTTTTTATTACTTGAAACTAATATTGTCTTGCTTATTCCAAATCTCTTTGAGAATCTGGTTACATGCCCTACTTCAATGTCAAATCGGCACTAATAATCGGCGACTTCGATCGTTTTTCCGTACAGTTTGGTGTGACTTTTCAAGTTGTGTTGAAACCAGTGTACTGCATTTATTCTATTCTAAGTTGTTTACGAGTGAACATAGTTAAAGTGCATTGACTTGACTTCAAACACGATATTGATTTTCTTCTGTTCTCGAAATGCCTTGGTTGATTTGGTTTAGTTTGCAGTCAATTAATGTCTTTGATTGCAGCCCACGCGGCATAAAGATCATCATAATGGAGCGATTGCATTAAGTAATTTACTTGTTTACTTACTACTCAATTAAGCTGAAAACGATTTCAAATTATATCGCGAAAATCCTCCTCCCATTGTATAGACCAAGAAATATTTTGCATTTTTTTTGGCTGCATTTTGGATATTTCTGGTAGGCTGCTTGCATACACAGAAGTAAGCTGCTACAGAATGTCCAAACAAATTCATGGCCAACATTTGCAAGGTGCCCTCAGAAGACTCTGAAGTTTAAACTGTGTTACCTTTGGAAAGATGGAATTCTACAGCTTCTTAAAAAATGGATAAAAAAAAAACTATTGTTCCAGGGTCTCAAGAATGGCTCATATACAGTATTGGCCAAAACATTTGCAACTGGGTGATAAGAATGTTAAAGTTTTGAAAAAAAATATTTATGTGACTAAAATCCAAGAACAAAGCATTAAGTTAGTTATACATACATTCTGTTTATTAAACAGCAAAGAAAATAGAATGAAATAAAGTGCATACTTATTACAAAAGCATAAGTAATGCAAAGGACATAGTTTTGCTCTGGTCAAAACAAGTGCCACTGAGATTTCAGTTTCCAAATAAATAGTTTTTCTTAATATTTTGTTGCAAAACCATTGTTTTGAATCACTGCTTTGCACGGGGATGGCAAAAAGTTTCACTTCTTCAGGGCCCTTAAAATCATTCCTGTGCTGCAGGCTGCATACACTACAGACAGGGGAGTAGGAGTGCTGGGTTGAACTATAGCAGCTCCTTGGGGCCTAACACTGCAGGGGCACCTAAGAACCTCCAACATTATATATGCAACATATGCATTAAATTCGGATGAGAGCAAATGCAGTTCAATTCCTCCGAACTTTGGTTCCTTTGAAAAGATACTACTATATCACTTTATTCTTCTAAGTATGCCCTGTGACTCCACAACTTCAGACAGGGCCCAAAAAACCTTTAGAAGCCTATAAACCCGTTCCTCCGCCCAATGTTGCATAGACACAACAGACAGGGCCATAGGAATACAGGGTTGAAATGGAGCAATTTTTCAGGGCCCAGAGCCGCAGTGGACCCTTGGAAGATTTAACCTATAAAATTGGATGAGAGAACATTGAAAACTACTGTGTTCAGTTCATCTGAGTCTGAACTTATGTTCCTTGGAAAATATAATTTATATCACTTTGTTCTTCCAGCATCGACACCTTCAAATGGGACCAACAGCTTACCTTTAAGGGTTGGGCCCTAACCATTCCTATGTCCCAGCAGGCCTTGCGCCTGCCAGGGCCATAGAAATTCAGATTTGAAATGTATGAGTGGGCCCTAAGAAGATCTAACTGTCAGGGCCCAGCGCTGTAGTGGGGCCTCGGAAGATCTTATCTATAAGATCAGATGAGAGGACATTCTAAACTGCTGTTTTCAGTTCCTCTGAACGTTATGTCCTTTGAAATGGTTAGGCCCCAACTCTTAAAGACAACACCTTCAAATGGACCCAAAATCTTGCCTATAAGTGTTGGGCCCTAACCATTCCTACGCCCCAGCATGCATAGCCTTGTACCTGCTAGGGCCGTAGGAATGCAGATTTGACATTTAGGGGGCCCTAAGAAGATCTAACCAATAAGATCGGATGAGAGCGCCTTCGGACAGGACCCAAAATCCTCCAGGGCTGTAGAACATACTCTAGCATACTTTCATTTCCTACACCTGTAGGGGGCCATTAGCCGATGCAATCTTATGACATTGAATGACTATAATACTGGGGCCCAAATGCTTTACTTCTGCTTCCCACTGAACTCACCAACAGAGAAAGTTCTAAGTCGATCTAAAACGTTTCTGGAGATGTGTGTGAGAATGCGCTTACATTTTCACATTTAAAAGATGTTTCTGAGGGATTTGTCTAAACTTTATATTTCTTGAATTTCAGCAGTTTTCTTGATCGAAATGTCTGCACCAGAAACAGCAGAGCCTACAAGGGTGCGCTGCATCGAAGAACTTCCTGGGCCAAACCCTTCACTTCCGTTTATTGGGACAAGTTGGATTTACTTCCCCTATGTGGGTAAGTTCTTTTCCTTCTATTCAATGACTTTTCTTTACCGTGTGCATTGAAGGGTCGCCTTCAATCTAATTTTCATCATTGTGATAATAAAATAAAAAGGATTGTATCGGTACGGTAATCAAACATTTGAAACAAAACTAAAATTAGACCGATTACGAACAACGTCACCAAATTCTTGTCATTTTACATCATTTGGATGGCAGCATGACATTTTAAAATTTTGGAGAGGCATTTTGTTGTGACAAAAAAAGTTTTTCCCATATTTTTAATTTTGCCGTAAATTTCAAATTGCAGGGCACTACAAGCTGGAGAACATGCACGAGGCCAACATGGACAAATACTACAAGTACGGGAAAATTTTTCGTGAGGAGTTTCGCCAAGGCATCAAGTTTGTGCAGATCTACGACCCGGCCGATATCGAAACAGTGCTGAGGAATCAAGGACGGTATCCACTGCGGCCAATCAATGAAGCAGCGGTCATGTTCAGGAAGAGCAGACCGGACATCTACAGTTCGGTCGGATTGGTCAATGCGTAAGACTGTAACATTTATTTTGTGAAATTTTAGTGAATTATTTAGTTTGATTGTCTGAACATTAACTTTTATTTGGAATTCTGTATTGAAATGATTGCTTCTCAACAGAGTTGGAGAGGAATGGCATTTGCTGCGCACCAGCTTGACTTCGGTGTTGATTCAGCCGAGGGTTGTGCAGAACAATCTCGGTCCCCAAAGTGAGATCTGCGCCGATTTGGTGGACCTGCTCATGAAGCTGCGGTCCAGCGATGGGACCGTCCACAACATGATGGAGCCGCTGCACCGCTTTGCACTCGAATGTGAGTTTAAAATTGTTTTACTCTGTTTTCTAAGACAAGAATGTAGGTTTTATGGTCCCTTAATTTGTCTGTGTGTGTGGAAGCAGGTACGGCTCTGTCAACCCGGATAAAAAAAACTTTCCAAAACACGTAAAGACTTAACGTGGCATCAAATATATCACGAGCCACAAGGAAGTGAGGTCGCCGCAAGTCTGTGTCCTGAATTATTTTGAGAAAGATGTCGTGTATGAATGCACAAACTTTAAAAACCAGTTCATGGTCGAAAAATCACGTCATTCTATTGTTGGAATGCAGTACCGGAAATAATTTATAAATTTGGAAATAAGTTTCATTACCCAATTTGGGACTTACACGAATTTCAGAAATGCCAAAATTTTGTTTATTGATCAATAATGTAGTTGCTCGTTTCTACCATTGTTAAGAGTTAAATTTCATGTCTTTCGACAAAAATAGTTAGATGCAATTTTTCACCTAAGTAAAAATGCATGTTACGGTGCAACAGTGCAACTTACAGATGCCTAACTAATTTTATTTAATCTTAAGTTAGCTCGTGTGACCCCTGCTGTGCAACAACACTTTTGGTGATGGCAATTTTGGGGCCATCCATTGCATTAGAGGAAATAATATTGTGATTGATACAAATTCATGACGGGAATAATAAGACAGTTAATCAAATAATTTATAATAAAAAAATTGACATTTAAAAAAAAATGAAATGTACTACGGCATCATCCCTGTTCTAAACGAACGTGCACAAAAAATGTATATTCCAATCCTGCCTGTCTGGTAGACAAGAGTGACACCTAACATGACGAACCTCGAAAAGTCTAAAAAAAAATTTACCAATTGCTGCCCCCACTGAGGGGTCATATTTGCCAGACTTTGAGTTTTTAGGGAAATCCCGTCAGTCTATGGTAGTTTACATGTACAACATCCCTTCTTCTAAGTTCCGAAACTTAACGCATATAGATGTCATTGATTGTCATTGATAGATGTCAGGTACAGTAGAGTTGAAATGAAAAAAAATAATTTCGAAGCAAGGCACATAGTCAAAGGAAACTATCAGTAAAGACCATTTTCGTATGAATTATTGCAGGTTGAAACATACATGCAAAAGATAGAAAGAATGGAAGTGAGCCTCCCCTGATATAGGCTTGCTTAAAATAAAATAATCTTTTGCAGGTTTGAAAATCAATATTCTTATTTGGTAAAGTGCAGTCAAAGGAAAATGTAATTGCTTTGCTCCTCGAATATGAACAACTTTCTAATAACAGCTGCTGGTCAGTTTTGTCCCAAATTTTAAAATTTTTTTTTGGTATTTAACAAAAATTCTCTTGACCTATACTGAAGTTTTGCAGCACTGTTTTCATTACATCCGAAATGCTACCCCTTCAGTCGCAAATTATTTAAAAGCCTTTGACCCTTGAACTCCCTTGTTCTCGCATGAAATTTTAGCTGCTGCCAAGTTTTGTTTGGACACCAGGTTGGGCTGTTTGGATCTTGAGCTGGACTCTCATAGTGATGCCCATCGCATGATCACCGCCAGTTTGGAACTGTTCCAAGCATACCAAGAACTGTTCTACGGCCTGCCGTTGTGGAAGTACATCAAGACGGAGGCTTACAGGAAGATGGAAGAATCCGAACTGACGATTCACAGGTATTGATGTGTTAAGTCTGAAACCAAGCGGCTATTGACAACCTAATTGTTCGATGGATGATAGGAATGTCAGATTAATACTTGGCCTTAATCGTTTGCAGCATCGTTTCCAAGCACATTGCTGAAGTGATGGAGAAATTGGGTGACGAGTGTTGCGACAAGGATGAGGACGACATGCCCAGCGTCGTAAAGCTCCTGCTAACTTCCAACAAGGAACGTTTGAAGGAGGTCCACACTGGCATCGTTGATTTCATAACGGCAGGGATCGATACGGTATGTGTAAATTGTAAAAACAACTTTGAATTTACTCGTTTGGATATACTACGGTATCTTCCCTGCTCCAAATGACAAGGCACATTTTTGGTTGGTTTTGCTATTCATCCTAGCCTAAAAAAACCGAAAGAGTAATGTTTCCATTGGGCCGCACTTGTTCGCAAACAGTCACTGTCAGCTCATGTGCCACGCGGAGAAAATCACTTTCTCATTATGTCTGTGGAAGAGGGGTGACCTGCAGGGAAAGTATTAAACGAAGCTATTTTTACACTTTCAGGCTGGCAACACGATCGTGTTTGCCTTGCATCACCTAGGCCGTAACCAGGAGGTGCAACAAAAATTGTACGAAGAAATTTCTGCAGTTGTCGGCGACAAACTCACTGTCGAGGCCACCGATTTGGCCGCCATGCCGTATTTGAAGGCTTGTGTCAAAGAGGCATTTAGGTATCATTAACCGGTGATTTTTTTTCAATTTGGGATTTTTGATGGTTTTTCATACTTAAGGTTTTTCAAATTCTCTTAGAAATTGATAAAAAAATTACATAAGCTGAATTTAAGTTGTAAACATTTTCTGAGTAACTCGCATCCAGAACTCCTCAAGATTCTGTTCTTAAGATTCTGTAAGAATACCAGCATTTCGAACTGCTTGAAATGCGCACTTTCAAACATCTTTAACAGAAATGTGTGTGCATTGATGTTTCTGTCGCATTAATTTTTCTCATCACATATTTCTTAATTCCAGACTAAGCCCGACCATTCCAAACATTGTGAGGATCATGAACCATGATTTGGTCCTTAGTGGTTACAGCATTCCAAAAGGGGTGAGAACTGGAGAAGACTAGCAATGTTGTTTGTACCTTTGCTGGCTATACTATAGTTCCCACTACAAATGTTCAGTCTTTATATTGCAAACAAAACTTGTCTAGAATACAAGACTGATACCCTGTCCGAGCTACAAAAATTTATTTTTTTGTATTGTTTAATTTTGTAGGGTATTTTTGTGTGTAACCTAACGGTCCTTACCTATACTTCACTAAATTAACATAAAAATATAATTTAAGATTTAGTTGCCCCCACTGTCAGGCAATCACTGCCAGCCTACTAGCTGTGAGGGAAAGGCAGATTTTTTCATAGTCTATGGTAGTTAAGAGGAGGAGAATTGAAAAAAATAGTGGGGACTATAATATAGTACAGCACAAATTTTGGCGTCATTTTTTTATATTTGACAAATTCTACTCTTTTGGCAGACTATTGTTTGTTGCCAGACCATGGTCTCTGTTCGCCTCCCAGAATATGTTGAGCAGCCAGACGAGTTTTTGCCGGAAAGATGGATGAACAAGTTCGCGGGCAACACTCGCAACATCGACACACATCCCTTCGGCAGAGGACCACGAATGTGTCCAGGAAGACGTTTCGCCGAGCAAGAAGTTTATTTGGCAATCATCAAGGTGGGCACCAAATAAGGTTTTCTTGATAAATTTGAACATCTCTGAATTGCACACTCTGGAATTACATTTGGCTTTCATCCTTCACAGCTATTGCAGCGCTTTCGCGTGGAGTGCACTGAGGAGATGAAGCTTCAGTACTTGTTCATTGTAACACCAAAGCCCCCAGTTACATTCAGATTGATCGATAGATAAGTATGGCGGTTTAACCTGTAGATTGTTCTTCTGATCTTCCAATTACCTTAATGTACGTAATAGCGACAACCCGTATTGACACCCGGGAGCTATAATGTCGTTCACATGAAGTTCCTATGTTAACCCAAGTTTGGGCGCAGATGGTCGGCTGCCTCAGCCTGTTGATTTTATTCGAAGATTAGACGAGTTTAACCGAGTGAAAATCAGCGGTGGTCTATGCGACCGTCCATTGGCCCTCCGTCGTCACCTTGTTTTAAATACTAATGAGCGGTTGCATGAAACCATGATTATTTCAAATTTCTCGTTTTGACTTCACAATGCATCCCATATGTAATCTATCGCATGTCTTTGAAATGCAAATTTACGATGAAAACAAATTTGCCGGTGAGCTCAAGCGAGTGCTCAGAATGGGACCAAAAATGAATTGTTAGACTACTCTGCTTTTAAGTTGCATAATGCATGAATGTTCGGAGCTCGTTTATCAACTCCATTATTGATGGTTTGATTTTTGACCAACGGTAACAACTCGAATACCTCCACAAATACAAAATGCGCACATATATTTAATTAAAGACTTTTTCATTTATCATCATGTGTTATTTGTGCTAGAGATTGGAGTCGTGCATGAAAGTCATGCAAGCTAACTATAATTCGGACTTCAGACCTCGTCAACTTTGGACGGTTGTGATGCAAGTTATGTCTGTTTATGCAAAAAATATTGGACATATGCTAATTCATTATTAGCCCAAAATAAAAAAAATCCCTATTCGAATTGGCGAACAAAGACCTTAGGAAATGAAACTTGTTCGGTATAAATTTTATATTGTGTAAATCAGTGAAAGCACATGAATAGCAAGATTAATATAAAGAACACAGCGTTGGCTATAACGAGTAGAAGAAAGTAGGTTTAGTGAGATTTTTAGTCGATAACAAGTAGCATTCAAAGTTAAAAATCTGGATGATTCCCGATCATGAGATTCCACTCCATCGTCTCCCGGCGCAAGCGCAGACTCGGCAATAGTTAGTTTCTCAATCATCAACATTGCACATACCCCCAAAACATCACTAAAATACAAGCTTTTTGATTAGCAACAAAACAATTGATTATCAGCAGATTGTTATTTCACCGCTCCTTCCCTTCCTGTTGTGTCACAGTGGCCTTGACGACCAGCACGTCACTGCGGATGTAGCCTCCCTTGATCAACGTATCGATGGCGACGAACTCCGTATATCCGAAACCTTTGGGATTCCTGTCAGAGGTTGGCCTCTGGAAGGCGGCCAGCCCGGGCTTGGCGACCATCGTCTCGCAGATGTTGTTGCGCAGCTGTGGATCCTCCTCGAAGTGGACGATCGTCAAACAGATGCAGCCCGTGAATGGCCAGTCGAGGATGTCGTCATTCTCGCCCTGCATCAGGTGGATGAAGAGCGACAGGAACGCAGAGTTGGGGTCCTTCTGAACGACGTTCAACCGGAGACAGACTTTGTAGCCGAAGGCATTTGTGTAGAAACCGGGACTGTGCACCAGCCGGCTGTGGCCGAGGTGTCGTGCCTCCTGCACGATCCGAGTGATGTTGGGGACCCGCCAAACGTAAACGCCGTTGCAGAAGCGGGACTCGTCCGCCGAAGCTGCGGCGCTCTCTTTGAGCAGTTCCACTTGGGTCTCGCAGGTGGCCAGCCGCTCCCGCAAGGTTCCCATTTTGATCTCCTGCTCGCGGTGCCGCTGCTCCAACTGGACGTTGCGCTCGAACAGCTCGCGCATCAGACCTTCGGCCGAGGTCAACAAAGACCTTTCCGGCAAGCTCGGAATGACGGACGGACTTAGTTTGGGGTCGGTCTTGTCGGCCGAAGGACTGGCCCCCTTGTGAGACTCTGCTTCGGCACCCAGTGAAAGGTGGCCGAGATTGAGCTCGTCAGTCCCGTGCGGAGTCGACGATGGTATGTGAGCACGCTGTTGGAGTCGGACGTCTAAAAATTGCTTCGGACTCTCGTGGTTCACCAGGGACGCCATGTTGGAGACGAAGGCATGGAGGTGGCTGTGGGCGGCGTACAAAATTCTAAGGTGGTGTTGCGTGCTTTTGGCGACGTGATCTTGGATACGCTCTCGAGATACCTTGAGGGAGAAATTTTTCAAGTGTTACAATTTCAATGTAATTTGTGTTCAACAGTGAAACCTCTCTATGTCGGACACACATGGTGCACACAAAGTGTCAGAGTTAGGCAATTTGCTAAGTTAGCCAAAAAAATTTCCTCGCCCAGGCCTAGCAACATGTCACGTGGTCCTGTTGACTAAACTGCCTTTTCATACATTGACACGCTCTTCCCAACATTGAAGAGAGAACCTCTTCATGATGGAGAAAATTGTGTGCGATCAAAGAATTGAAACTGAAATTTTCTAGCATGTAATCACAATTTTCTCAGACATGAAGGAGTTATTCCAACAAGGGTGGGAAAAGTATGTTGCCACAAATTTTCTCAACATGAGCTATCTCATGTATCACTTATCTGATAACAGAAGTTTCCTCAAGATCAATTTTCCCTAAAATCAGTTTTCTTCAAGATCAGTTGTCCGACTCAGAGGGTTTCCCACAATGGTGGTGGATGAAACACTGTCCTACTTTCGAGTTGTGGGCTGTCAAACTGGGTTGGACAAACGTAATGTTTGTTATTTCCATGGCACACGTGCAGAACTGGGAAAAACTGTCCAACATGATGAGGTGGTCAAATCAGACATGTGTCAAATTTTGTCACATTTTGTCACATCCAAGAATTGGACATTTGTCACATTTTGTCACATACAAATGTTATGCAATTGATTTTTAGTTCATCAAAATTCTCACAAAATATACTGTATCTGCAAAAATGTTACATTTAATTCAAATTTTTTTCCATTTTACACACGTTTTGGATAACTGATTCAAATTTTCATCAGCAAGCTCTATTGCCACCTTGCCGCTT
>JAQFYZ010000343.1:0-47389 GCA_034695085.1 Cylindroiulus punctatus
TAAGCACACTTTTCCTAGCACCAGCGGATTGAACGTTATTTTGAGAGGCCCAGATATCTGGTCCACCCTGTATAATAAATTTCTTCTGCAACGTGTCAGCATTACCATTCATGTATTTGGTCAAGGAATGCATCACAATATCTGCCCCCAAGCTAAGTGGTTGCTGTGTTAACAAACGTATAATTAAAAAATACACCACAAATGTTCTTCAACAAACCTTAACATTGCAACTTACTTGAAAATAGGGAGTCATAAAAGTGTTATCAATAACAAACAGTATCTCTTTGTGTGCTTTCAATATTTTGGCAACTGCAGCAATATCAATAATTTTCATAAGTGGATTTGTTGGAGTTTCAATCCAAACCATCTAATAAAACGAAATTATGAACTAGTCATGAGAGGTAAACATAATATTTACGGGAATTCTGCACACCAAATTATAAAATATTTGAAATTTTATTAATGCAAATACTACCTTAGTATTAGGTTTGATTGCTTCCTGGACATTGACAGGATTAGTTGGATCAACAAAAGAAGCTGTAATGTTCATCCGAAGAGCAACATTGCGAATGTAACGATTTGTACCTATATATAAGCATTTATAAAAAAGCAGTATTAATATTTCCCAGATGAAATAACACTATTATGATCCCAAATGTGGCACAATTGTTTCTGAAATGCAGACCTCCGTATACATCATCGCCGCAGATGATGTGATCACCACCCTGTAAAGTGTGGGTAACACAGTCCGTGGCAGCTAATCCAGATGCAAAACAGAGTCCTAAAATACGAAATTCGGAAAGAGGATTTCATGTGCTAAACATTTAAAGATATCTGGCATGCTAGAGTATGGAGTGATCTTTATGTTTAAGTCACCATATTTCCCATTTTCCAAGCTTGCAATGCATTTTTCCAAGCAATTCCTTGTTGGATTTCCACTGCGGCTATACACGTATCCCTGTAGGGTCAAGTACAAACGAACAATTAATGAAACGTGTTCAGATTGAATAAATTGAATGTATTTGGGAATACGTGTAATCACAAAACATCTTCATGTTGTAATATCTCATGATACTGACACATTTGAAGAAATCTGGGTAGCCATGCACACTTATGGAATTTAGTTTTCCTATAATTTTGATTTTTATGCCCCTCAAATTCATTACATGTCTATAGGCATGTATTTCATGCCTAGATGGATTTCACAAAGTGTACTTAGTGAAATCCATCTAGGCCTAAATAGAAAGACTAAAATAGTATCTGTTTCATTGCATGATATTTGTAAGCATGTGTCAGCATGAAATAAGAAGCATTATTTCATTGCAGCTATCTTTAACTCACTCATACGTCATATGAATGCAGTTTAGACAGTAGATCATTATAAACTACATGGGTTTGACTCTCCATTAATTATGTGGAGTACACGTAATAAAACAGGCCAAGGTTAAACAATGGTTGAATTGGCAATAAAATTACAAGTGTTATGCTTTAATCACAAGTGCAAGGCTGAAAGAAACGCTGATCAATCAAATAATGTTCTCATGCAGCCTTGGTTGCCAGTGGTAAAATGTTGGAAAGCCATGGATAATCATTTTAATACGCCCGTGCAAAGTCGAGAAACATGAGCTTGGTGATTAGAATGAATAAGATTCGGAGACCACCAACATGTTTGTGATAATGTACAGTACACCGAACCAAACATAAATGCAATTCCAAATGCAATTAATCTTGTTCCTAGCTATGATGGCTAATGTCCTGTTTTATTTTTCTTACTTGCGAACATGAACATCAATTAATTATTCTTTTGCACTACAGTAGAACCTGTCTAAACTTATACTGTAGGGACTGGGCGTTACATACAGTTTAAACAGGTTATTGGTTTAGGCAGGATCATTAGGCCGGTTTCGACGAGCTCGGGACTGGCAAATGATGTTAGCTTATGGAGCTAGGTTCTTCTAGACATGCATAAAATTATTTTAATGATTGGTATTCATGTAGGTATTAAGCGAAATTATCTTTTACAGTGTAATATCTTCGGAAAATAATATGAAACCAATATACATGTACTTTCTGCAGGGTTGGCAGGTGTATTTATTACTTCTGAAACAACATGGTATTGCTACCAATTTTATTCCAAATGTGATATACTATTGCACAACATGGCATACACTGTACATGTACGTGAGGAATTCTTGCATTTCAAAAGAATCACGACTTCATGTACATGTATAATGCAAAATACAACGCCTGATCGCAACACTTAAAAAAGCATATCGCTTTGCGCATCAATAATAATAATAAGTGTGCTGTTGAATTCCTCACAAATTTTAGGACAATAACATGAGTATCAGGAACTCAGTGTTTCAGAGCTACTGGTTTTCTTTACCATATTGAAAAACGAAAATTATAAACATTACAATATGACAATAGATACAGCATATCCTAGCAAGTATAAGCAAGAGCAACACTACAATGCCAACAACTGCATCAGTGACCATGACATGTACATTACATCAAATTTCGGTATTGCCATGAGACTTCGACGATCTCCTAGCTCGTAAGATAGTCATTTAAAGATTTTTTTTTGACAAATCGGATACATACGCTTTCGTCCCCTGCCTCGATTTGCTTGAACGTGGAAGACATTGAGATTGGTGGCACAACAGCACGAGAGTTCCATTGCTCTGGTTCTTGTCCAACATGGATTGCTTTGGTGCCAATATGTGCGTCGAATTTCCCTTTAAATTCACTCATGATTATTTCTTTTGGCTACAGAAGAGGTCAGACTATATCGACAAAACAGCTAGCACTAAGGGAAAGCAAATCGGCACAGTATAGCTGCACAGTTGCCTTTTAAATACAATCCCTAACAAGTGTCATGTGTTATACCACATGACAGTCAATGCTCATAAAAAATTGAAGCCAAAAAAGGAATGGCTTCCATATTGGAACTCAAAGCCATCGAAAAAGCGCTCCCCATATGGAAAAGATTGTCATTCTAAAAATAATTACGTGTAAAGTAAGATATTCAAGTTTTATGAACATATAATCAAAACTATTGGCTAAATTATTAACAGTTTCCCCTGCAATACTTACTGTATGTAAAACTGTCGAAATCAAATACATGTATTTACATAATTTTGGAGAAAAATAATAATGCCAAGTCAATAACAATTCGTATATATTGATAAGTTTTATTATAAAACAATAAAAGAAAGATGCGGTTTACATTGTAGCAGTCTGCAAGCGAAATTTCCAAAAACTGCCGCCAACATTGCCATTATAGCCTTTTTTAAATCATTCCTTTTCTTCACACTTCACGAACCACAATTGAATTGATTTCATTTACATGGAAACTGAGCAAGTTTCATAAGGAGCTCATATCAGTTACAGTGCACCAGTTAGGCTAGCAGAAATTCAATAAGCATTAAAGGAACATGGACTTATAACGTTTGGGAGTGATAATGCACCATCAATGAACAATATTTTATAAAAGAAATTATTCCGATTAATATTCACACTATGCTTATCAGAAAATTTTACATGAAGCATGACTTCATGTATATAGATGTGCATTATAGAAAATCAACTGTTGTAAACATATCATTCCTTTAATGCTCATGCAAAAGCCTGTTAAAAGCATTATAGGCAGACTCTAAATCAAAGATGAGTTGCCTGACTTGAGAGTCTGTTAATTCGTCAGAGGCTTGCATGGAAAGCATTGTTTGTAACCTGAAATGAAAAACAGAAAAATCATATCAACATTTTTGAAGTTCTGTTTAAATAGCATATTTACTTTACAACGTTTTTTTTTAACTTAGAAGTGAATATTTGCATTTGTAAGTAACTTAATATTTGCCATTAGAATCCACATATATAATTTTCCATGAAGAATGCTGAAAAGATTGTTTGAACGGATTTACCTTCTTTGATGAATAACTGCAAGTTGGGATTTATCTGATCCACATTGTGAATTATTTGTTGTATAAGTTTCAAAAAGACCAATTAGTAATTCTTACCATTCGCCAATTTTTGCTTTGCCCTCAAAATCAGGTGGGATCATGCTCAGTCGATTCATGGTTTCCATTAATTCCCTAAGATCTGGTTGCAACTGTTGCAGAAAAATAAAACAATGTAAAATTATTAGACCATCCTGAACGTTCAACCGTTTACACATGTGGAAATAAATACCTCATCCAAGGCTTTAAATTCCAATCTTAATTTGTCCATTACAGTGATGAAAAGCTATAAAAGTTAAAAAAAAAACAAACGTTAGAACTTTCCATTTTTAGGAGCATTTGCGTAATTTGTTTTTAAAACACATTGATGTCGCTTACCGACACAATATCAGCTATACATTTACTGGTGTTCCCTTTATCATCTTTTATAGTTATTGGTCGATCTTCCTTGATACGTTCCATAGCAGCTGGACAATCCAGCTAACAGTTAACATATCTGATAAAAGTGCACGTGGAATGGCAAGGCAATATTTAAGGGCATTTAGAGGATAACAAACTTTACTCGAAACTTCTTCATGAAAGCTTCAACATTAGGAAATTCGTCCCCTTGAACTTGCTTAAAAGCAGCTTTGTACTGAACAAGCAGTTTGGAACATGCTGCAGTATACCTTTAGAAAAAAATACAATGCATGTACAAGACCAAAAGGTGAACAGTTCTAAAAATGGAAAAGACTATACTTTCTTACTCTTTAGGTGTTATGCTGTCTTTTATATACGCCTTTTCCAAACATTGTATTGTGTTAATGACAGCAAAAAGGTCTGCCATGTTATCATATCTAACAAAAAAACAACATTTGAAATGTAAACTCAATAATTCGATGCATCACCTATTCAGATTTCATTCGTACTGTGCACTGTAAAGGCAAACATGTCACCGGTACCGTACCAATATGTTAGGAATGAATACAGCTTACTTTTCTCTCTCTTTTGAAGTTCTATGAAGCCTTACTTCACCATACAACTCAGGTCTGTTAGCATCTATAGAAATTCACCAATGTTGGGTCACCATGAATGTGATAATGATCAATATTTTGGGTAATAACCTTACCTTGATTAACAGTGTTCGGGACTCCAGCAAAAAGAGACATTATTTCAACGTTTATAACTCAATTATTAACTGTTTAGCAATTTCGTAATACAGCCAAAGTAAAGTCGTTTTGAAATAGCAGACAACTCGAAGAGATGTACACGTAGAAGCGCCATCTAGCAACCAATTGTAACAACTATTTATAAAAACGTGAAAATGATGCATCCCATTCAATGCATTTTTGCTATGTTTGAGTTAATTGCCGAAATTATTTATATTTCATAGTCTTGAAGTTTTCATAACCAGGGTTTACGATTATTTGATAATCGTTGCCCCCAGTTGTGCATAATGTAAACATGGATGTGATTTAAAATTAATTTTGCTTATCAAAACAGCCTGTGCGCTATAGAATTGCAAAAAATTAATCGTGTTAAAATGTTGACCAAGTTATTTGTATTTTTCACAATAAGTATTAGTTCAACGGTACTGTTTAAAGGTGTTCAAAATGCATTATCATGCTCAAGAAATGATGATGAAAGTGCTTCAACATGGCGCGAATGGGCATGGCAATATTTCATAACGATCTCATCAATGCCAATTTACTGCCATATTTCGTTAACCCATTAAATTACCATTAAATATAAAATTTTTCGGGTGACTTAACCTTGATAACAACAATTCAAAAAATAGGTTATGAAAATTTCAAATTACAAAAAAACCGTTGCAATGTTGTGATTGGCTAGATTTACCGCGCAAGTAGTCAGCCCGCCATTTTGAACGTAGTGGCCTCGCCATGTCAGACGTGAAAGTCAACGACGTTGAAGACAAGAATAAGGTGATATTTCTTTTGCATTCCACATATTTTGGCAATGAGAACGTACGATGAATATAATGTGCACGGGATTTGGTGTGTTGTTAAGCCAAATATTACTATTTGTTCCACATTTTAAAGCTCACCTGAGGAGCGTGTTTGTGCGCGGCCAGTAGGCTTATGAAACATCATCCTTTATTGAGTTTTCCAACAATTGCTTCACCTAACTGGATAATTTACTTTATAGTGATGCTGTATAAGCACCATTTTAAGCAGTGTGCTAGGTGATGGACTTCCTTCTTTCTCTAGTAAATAACCAGAAACTTATGGATGACCTGCACCGATGCGCATCTAGTGTATTGCAGGGTCGCCCATCAATTCTGTGCCAAAGGGATTTTCATTATAAGACTTTCCTTTGAAATTTTTGTGATGGCATACATGTGGGACTTGTTTCTAATGTTATTTTTAATTATTAACACTGCAGAATGTCAAACTTCGCAAAAAAAATTCGCGATATACATGTATAGTTAAACATGCATCAAGTTGGAATGGACCAGTACACGTGTTTATAGTGTATCCATGTATAATGCCGCACGTGGCAATGTGATCTAAACTTAATTGTCTGGTCATCTCATCTTTCATTAGGTATACATATGTAGCCTAGACTTTGAGTATCTCAGATGTCAACATCTAGAATTCTAGATAAGTTCTTGTGAAATTTAACCAAATAGATCCTGAGTTGACCTACTCTTTAAGTCTTTTCTTAGTTACCCACATTTATGAATTTAGTTCAGTTGGTAACAGGCAACTTGGCACTAGGGAACTATAATATTATAGAATTTGTTTCGATTCAGCATTTACACTAACGAATTGGATAATAATTTATGGTCGTAATAAAACTAATGTTGTGATTTTTGTTAACGATCATAAGGTTGAAAAGGAGGAAATAACGAGTGAAGAAAGTAGAGATGTAGATAAGGGGAGTGATTCCGATCCAGAGCCTAGGAAAGAAGTGACCAAACCTCCAAAAAAGGAAGTATCAAAGACGCCTAAAAAGGAAAAAGAGAAAACTTCTAATCGGCAGAATCAGAGAAAGAAATCGAAACCTGAAAATGAAGACACAAAAAGCAGTGGAAGCAATTCGAGCGAAAAAAAGGTTGAAGAAAATGATTGCGAGGAGGATGACGATGAGGATGAGGAAGAAGATGGTGAAAAGAAGAAACGTAATTTACATTTTTTTGGCATAATATATTATTTATTCTATTTCCTCAAGAGGCAGCTTCAATTGTTATGCATATTTCTTAATAATCGATTTCTTTGGTCAGCCCTTCTTGATCAGCCACTTGAGATGCATGGAGCGAGAGAGCGAAAAAAGGTGGAACGCCTGGCAATTAGCTTTAATGTGCCTGCTAAAGATAAAAAGTTAGACATTCCTGAAGGTGAAGGAGAAAAGCTGGGCGATATTCCAATAAGTATGTAAAACCTGTTATGTTTATTTTGACACGCATTACAGATTCAATTTCTAAATTGCTGGTCTTGTTTGCAGTTGAATTTCGTTTACAAAAATATAAATCTGAAGAACTGAAATTCTTCCACAGAGTATTGTTTAATAGAGCTGGCCAAGTAAGTATCTCTTCGTATTTGTTTCTATATTAACTGACAGTGTGTGTTAATTGATATGGTTGAATTGATTTTCAGGCGGCAGAAATAAAGAAAAACATTCGGAGGTTTAGTGGTTTTGGTTTTAAGCCTGATTCTGAAGAATATGAGAAAAAGAAAGGTCACTTGGACAAGTAAGAATTTTACATTGTTAAAGATGATGTGGAGAGGCAGTGTTTAATTTATTATTCTTTGTAGAGGAACTCTGCCATCAATAAAGCAGATTTGTGAGATCCTAAACATAGAACGTTCTGGAACAAAGGAGGACTTAATAACTAGACTATTGGACTTTCTTGTGATGCCTAAGTCGACAGGCAGAAAGATTCCAATTGCAAAAGGGAAGCGAACCAGATCCTCTAGCAAGGCGAAAACACCTGCCAAGAAACCAAAGGGAAGGAGTTCTGGGAGGAGATCAAACAGAAGCAAAGCAACTGTTGACGATTCCAAGTCTGAATCTAGCAATCAGGATGAGGATGATGAAGAGGATGAAGAAATGGAAGAGGAGATGAATAACGACGATGAGGAAAAACCTGTTGAAGAAAACAGTGATGACTCTGCAGAGGTAAGTCCCAAATTGTGTTACTGTTAAAGTTTTCATTTTTTGCTAATAATAGATTTCATATTAACTTCTTAGGAAGTTGTCAAACCAAACAAAAAGGAGACCAGAAACAAAACACCAGCTAAAAAGGAAGAAAAGAAAATAGAAAAGAAAGTAGTCAAAAAGCCTAAGACTTCAAACAAAAGAAAAAAAGGTAAAACATGGATGTGGCTATGTATATTGAAATACAAAGATGTCCTAATATCTAGTTACTTAATGTATGGAAACGTAGTGCTGCATTTTTTCATGAATAAAAATAGGTTTATGTTGTAGAAAAATTAGCTTTGTTAAACCATATACAATGTAAACTTTATATTTGTATTGTAAATGTAACTGTTAACTAAGATGTCTCTTGTTATTACAGCTGAGTCTTCTGATGAAGAAAGTTCTGATGATGATGAGCCATTGGCAAAGAAAACTAAACACCCTCCTACTGTAATATATACTTCTTTATTTATATCATATGCAGTATTCCTGAATTATTTACCATGTTACTATACCTTTGACACAGGATGGTGAATTGAAGACACTGATTGTGAAAATCTTAGACGGAGCCAATTTGGAGGAGATCACAATGAAAACAGTTTGCAAACAAGTCTATGGAACTTTCCCAGAATTTGATTTGTCAGATCGGAAGGATTTCATCAAAAAAACTGTTAAATCTGTGAGTGCTATAAAAAATATGGTATTGATAAAGTTTTTGCTCATGATTTGTAGTAAATATGGTTTATTTTCAATTTTAGATCATTTCATGATTAAAGCAGAAATCTCCAGGCGCTATCCAACAACCATCATTAACAAATCGATCTGGCTGTCATCATTTTTTGAAACTACTTGCCTAAGTAATTTCCTTTAGGTGATGGCTTGCATTTTAACCAATAATTAAATCGAGAATGAACCATTGTATTATTATCATATTCATGTTCTTATTAAGGCATTAGCAGATTTTAAACCATGGCTATTCCTTGCATCCTCATGCACTCCTAGATTGTTTGTGCCAATTCTAAGACTTGCTTTTTAAACTCATTTCTTTCGCCACTATTTAAATTACATTATATTTTTACTCTAATGACATATTTTTATGTTTGCGTGTTTAGGATGACAAGCCACAACACTGCTGCATGTGAAAATAAAATGTTGGCTGGCTCATTGAAACTTATGTAGGCTGAAAATTCATTTATTAATTTTATAATGATATTTTTTACAATTCATTATAGTTTACATTGCAAGTTTTGTGATTTTTCTGTTTTTAGAATGGTAGGGTTAAACCTAAGATACATATGGTTGCTCCTTTATTCAAAATTAATCATTGGTGATTCTTGCCTTATTTTTGCGTATAACCAGACAAGAACTTTTGTTAAAGCAAATTTTAAAAATTAGACCAGGAAAATGCACGCGTTTTCTTTGTACATATTAAATTTCGTCCATTGTAAGCGATAATTGAGACTTGCTTATGAACAAAGGTTCTATTTTTGTTCTGTGGGTTGGGATTCTATCATCCGTTAATGTATTATGTAATTGCTATATGAGAATTACTTAATTTCCCTATAAAATCTGTTCTCTATAAAAAACCAAATTAGAGAAAAGATTTTATAGTGAAATCTAAGCCTAACCGCAAACAAAAACCAAAGTTGTTGATAAAATCATGTGGTTTTTGGCCCATTACATTCGTATCTTTGTGTACTTTCATATATCGTCATCAAAATATAAGAAATGAAAGACAGGCGCCAGAACCGGATTGCGCCGCTGCTCTGCCGCGATAGAGGGCAGCTTCGAGGCTGACACCTGACGCATCCGTGTTAAGTGTGAGTGGCTCCCGAGGATTGAACATGGCGAGGATAGGCATTGAGCACAACGCTCGAAAAGAGAAAAGCAGTCAGGAGACCAAAGGCATGGAGTAGTCACTTTGGAGAGTTCCACCAACGGAAGGGAAATTAAGGCAATCCCCGACTGAACCAGCGGTAATAACCGGCCAGACCGAGGAAACTACGGACAGCGGCTGCACAGGTCGTGGGAATAGGTTATTCAGCCACAGCCCGGTTTTGTCGGGGTCGACCACTACGCTGGTGCAGTTACAAGGTGCCCCAAATAGCAGACCTATTCAAAACCAAAGAAACTTGGTATTTTGAGACAAATGTTATTCAATTGAAGCACCTCAAAAACCGCCCGGAGCCGAAGCAGGAACAGGTCGAATGTTGGGGCAAATACAATTTGCCGGTGAGGTAAATCGGCAAGATTCCTATTTGAGCTGGAAGAACGCTTGGTCTAGGCCGTGCTGCATAGTGAGAGGGGCATTGCAAAGGCTGAAGGACATGCGGGTGAATTCGAAGTGTCCCTCCATGCAGGAGAAGTTGGTTTTCTTATGGTCGGCAGGGGCCATGGGAAGTTGCCAGAACCCCGACATCATATAGAGGGCAGCAAACCAGGCCAACCCCTGCAAAGAGTCGAGGGCGTCGTCAGTTCGGGACTGGGGGTAGCTGTCAATGTGCGTTAAGGCGTTCAAGTGCCGGTAGTTGACGCAAAACTGAGCGTTTCTGTCCTTCTTACGGACGAGAAGCACGGGGCTAGGGGGTCGAGAAGGTGGGCACTTGCGACTACCCTCTCACTGGGGGTGGGGGCTAAGCTTCCGGTTTGGCAGCGATATTGGGGATAAAAAAAGAATTCGAATTTCGCACTGATTTTTGTCAGCAGCTACTGCAGCGCCAATAGACGTTCGCCATGGCGGAGATAGGGTAAGTCGCATACTTTTGGGTACCCTTTATCTTGTTTACCATATTCAATGTTATCATTTATTAATTATTCGTAATTGTGGCAACAGTTTAGTATAGGCCAGCAACTATGGAGCCTGTTAGGGACCACTATCCTCTAATAAGAAAAAGAGGCGCGAGATTCGAAATGTGCAGACTGTAGCCAGTAGTTTGGTCAGGATAGGTTAGTCAGGTTAGGTCAAAGGGGGGGCCGGGGGCCAAAGCCCCCAATAAGGCAAGTACCCCAATAAGGCAAGTACCCCAATAAGGCAAGTACCCCAATAAGGCAAGTACCCCAATAAGGCAAGTACCCCAAAAAGTTACCCAGGGGGCTAGTGCCCCCTGGACCCCCCTTTGACCAAACCTGACTAACGTATCCTGACCAAACTACTGGCTACAATCTGCACATTTCGAATCTCGCGCCTCCTTTTTTCTTATGCGAGGATAGTAGTCCCTAACAGGCTCCGTAGTTGCTGGCCTATACTAAACTGTTACCGTAATTGTTAAACCTATATAAATGCAAAAAATGAGCGGCCGCTAATCTAAACTATAGCCATTTAAGGATATAAATGAGATGGAAATGTAGCCGAATACACTTTCTGCGACCTATGGTAAGGCTTTCTGGGAAACATCGATGAGGATTCCGTATAATCCGTGGAATGGCCCGGCATGCACCGCCCACTAACAACATGGCTGCCGTGTGTGTAATTTGAATGTATGAAATTGGAATCGTAACCTAAGTAAAGCGGATTGAATTCCACCGGATAGTTTTCGTCATCGCCGTGCGGATGTTGTAGATTCGACTAACGATTCGATGGGTCGACAATCAACAGGAGCAACAAATTAGTGGTGGGATGATTTGCAAATATTCAATGGAAAGTTACTGTACACACAGGCAGGTACACATCATGTACATTTACACTGTATTTGTATGAGTAAGTTGTGAAGTTACTACGATCATACGAATTACTGTTGACTACCTGTATATAGTGCTATGTGAGATATCACACAGTGGTGACACAAGCGATATACGACAGGGGCAGCTAGTTTCGTTTTGCAACACAGAACTAATTGTTTCCGACGTGACAATCTTTCCAATCATGAGAAAATTACAGGGTTCCAAGATACAGTACATATATGAGGTTTTTTCCCAAGTATAATGATTATTTCACCGGAAAATCAACCGGGAATTGACAATTTTTGAGTTGTTTGCCTACTAAAACGGGTGCGATATGTCATAGGGCCTAAGTGGATCACTTTACTTAGGGGAATGTATGATGTGAGGTGCGAGTACTTTGCTCAGTGATGGGGATTTTAGATCATGTAGGTTCGACGTGGATTACACTTGTGGTGTGTTGATGTTGACATGTGTCATATCTCTCATAGTGATAGGAAAGGCTGTCACTAATATATTGTAATGCGTACTAATGCCACTGTACATGCAGTATTCGAGCTGCACAGGAGCCAATTTTTCATAATGTGTTGTCAAACTGAATTCTAAACAGAAAACTGCAAAATGGTATTGCAGAAAATTTTGAAGTGTCAAATTTTTTTGTGTGAAATTGATGGTGCATTTTTTTGAAAAATAAAATCCACCTTTGATTTCTTGTATCTTTATGGCTGAATTTGCAATTGCTCATAGATACGAATGTAATGATCCAAAAATCACATGATTTGATCAACAATTTTGCGTTTTATTTGATATGTATTATTTTATTTGATATGTAGTCTTTGGCCCATTACATTGTTGTTTGCCTAAATTCAAACAAGAAGAAAACTACAAGAAGTGCTACTTTTGCCCCACTACGTATGGTTATGAAAATCTTGGCTCCTTCGTGCAAACTAAATCAAGTCGAAATACACTGTATTTAACACAGAAAAAATGAGTGGCACTTGATGGCAAAGTTGTTCAGAAGCCATCAAATATTTATTGAAAAGGAAAACGATGAAGCTTAGTGAGTAACAGTTGCATGGCTCTGATAGCAGAATTTGATGGATACGAGTCACAAACGTTTGTTTGTCATACCAAGCAGGTAAAATACAACCGCTCGAAATATGTGGGGGGAAGTTTTTAATTCTTGGTGTTAATAGCAGCAATTCCCAAACCATTTGAGAAAGAGTGATATAGTAAGCAAGTCCATTCTTAGTTTCTTGAACCATCCACAGGATGCAGCAGCCTTGCAAAAGAACTTAACGAATATATATTATAAAACACATAACAATGTAGAAATCTCATCGGTTTTATCACTTGGCATTGTCAGATGGGGCGAACAGTGGCCATAAAAAGTCTGTTTTCGGGTCCAAGCTCAGCCCAGTAGAACCTTCTTGAGCCGGCTTTCGGGGACAGATGCGTCTTCGTCAGAGAGTTCAGAGTCACTGCTACACACAGCCGGTGATGTACGGCATTTGGGCGAGCAGAGGTACTGCAGCAGAGGGATTCGGTACTTGCCACAGAAGTCGACAAATTTGATGTGCTCGACGCACACGTCGAAGTAGACCCCTGCAAGGGAACAAATGGATAACGTGTTAGAAGACAGAAACATAAGATTTCCTGGGGGGATAAAAAATGCTAGAGCTTTAGGATATGCAAACACAGTAGATAAATTGCAACAGATTTTTGGAATCATTACCCTTGCATTTAGGATTGACGCAACTCTGTGCATTGTCGAGATACCGGATTAAGTTAGCAGGCAAGTCCTCTTTCTCAAATTCTATGTTCCGGATTTTCACGCAGCGTGCAGCCAATTCGAGTAGGGTGGGTGGGTCATACATCATGTCACGCACGAAGCGGCCCACCAGAGGGTTGTCCCTTAAGCTAAGCTGAAAGAGAAAATTGTAATCAAAGCCTACTGTTGATTTTGCGCAGGAGTTGCAATTGGTATTGGAAAAGGTCCCAGATATAATTTCTAGTTTCAAACGGATTTCGTAAGTACTTGAGAGTAATATTCTTAGTTATACAGTCTAGCGCAAAGTAAAAAGAAATGTATTGAAATCGACATTAAATTTATAACATGGTTGTTTGGGATTTGAAAAATTTATTAATTCATTGAGTTTAAGTTTTGCCAGATATCTCTCAAAAAGTGGATAAATTATGCAGTTATGGTTTGTTTTTTGGCAGTTGAACAAATAAATCAGCATAAATAAATAAAATTATGCAATTGATAAAACTCTACTAATACGTTTTTCTCATCTGTACATACAGAAAGATTTTCAATTTTTATTTTAAAAAAGGCCACTCTAGTATCCCACACATAACCTTCCCTATAAAGTGGGTCTAGTTTACCTCGTTCAGCCCCTGCAGGGTCACTATCTCTGGGGGCAGTGTTGTGAGACAGTTGCGGTGAAGGGCCAGGTGGCGCAGATTCTTCAGCAGGGCGATGGACGATGGCAAGCTCTCTAGTTTGTTTTCACATATGATCAATGCTTCCAGATTTTGGAGGCAGCCAACCTCTGCTGGCACCTCCGTCAGCAAATTGCCACCAAGATGCAACATTTCCAGGCTAAAAAAGCATTAAAATTTCGCTATTAGTGAGGACTTGAGATGAGTTGCACAAGGCAGAGGCATGGGTTTTAAATTTAAAACAAGTCCATGGGATAGTGGATAGTGTTTAGAAAACGAAATGCTCAAGAATTTTCATTAAAACTCCCCTAGCAAAAAGAGTATGCCGGAGTTGGGAAGTTGAGAACAAGTGATTACCTTTGCCCTGCAATATTCTGGTAAGGTTCCAAATTGGTTTTATTTGGCCCTTTATCGTCCTTTTATTCAGGCATACAAAATGAGCCTAGATTGCACAATTGAACCAAAATTAACTGCCACAATCTTCCTCTCAAAGTTCAAGACCAGTTCGTTAATGGGTTAGTCAAATAACCTTGTCATTCGAAAATTGGCATAAATTTTACGGAAGATCGGTGATAACATTTTTTATCCATTACGACTAGGTCATGTGCCAAATTTGCCAATGACAATGACACTAGTAGTTTATGCATTAAGTCCGCACCACGGGCTTATCCTGTGATCTGGCACCAGCCTCCCATTTCGGTGTAAATTTTCATTACCAATATCATATTGGTTTCTAATGGTGCTGTTTGTGAAGTTTTAAGTCATTCTATTTTGGAACAAATTAAACCTTGAAAATATGCCTGTAATGATAATGGGATTTTCAAAGATGTTTCGTCTGATGTTTTCTGTCACTAGTTCATTGAAATCGGTGTTGTCCAGCAAACTTCAATGATACCATTATTGGCATTACTGATCGGCTTGAGAAACACGATGCGCGTAATGAAATGTTATTCCGAATGTTGGTCTGAAGATGACATCTGTCAAATATAACAGCTCTGTTTGGCTCATGCCACCTTGTGCTTCATAGTTTTGCCACCAACAAATTTCCAATCATTGCTCCATTCTTGATTTTTGGACATTCCATCTTAATGCTGTGAACCTCTAGTTTCCACCCTATTATATAGGACAGCTTTTCTCAGTGCCTCATGTGGGCCATAGAATTAACATTAGGGGACAACCCTCAAAGCAGGGCAGTGTTTCAAGCACCACCGTGGAAATAGTGAAGTCAGACAATTTATTTTGCTAAATGGGCAGAACGGGCGCTCCATGACGAAAATTCCACGTGATAAGACACATGACATGCAGTTTTTACCCTGTGATAAAACATTTGAATTATGTGATAGCTCACGTCGAGTAACTTGCTTTTTCATCAAGGGGTTCGCTACACAATGGTATGACAAAGATGTTGACTTATGAAAGGAAGTTTATATACGCAATTCACATTTTCACCACATGCCAGAAACTTAAATGTCAGTTGTATGATCACCTAAGCTCCGTAGATGACTGAATCACGTGACATCATGTTCCCAGGCTTGGATGAGGAATTTTTTTTATCGAAAACTTAGAAACTCTTCAACTTTGCCAAAAACATTTGTTCTAACCCTAGAGCGTGTTGTCTTATATGTTTGAAAACATGAATACTATGAAGAGGCAGATGGAATCATATGGCAAGTTGACTATGATATATGCGACATGTATGCGATGGCCATGATATGGCAAGATGACTATGATATATGCGACATGTATGCGATGGCCTGATTACGCGATACATAATCACATTCTATATATGTGATATGTATTGATGTCACATAACGTATACAACATGTGTTCGATATTGCCATGTAGTCACGTGATTGTGCTATTCATATTTCCAGCTAGGTCATCTAGCCAGGCACCTTTTTGGACAGATTCAAGCTCGCTCACCTCTGCATCAGCCGCACGGCGCTCGGCACCGCCGTGATCTGGTTGGCTCCCACGTAAAGGAACCTGAGGTTGGTCAGCTCAACTACCTGCGATGGAAATGTCTGTAAGCGGTTCCCACTTAGGTTAAGCTCGGCCAGCTTGTGCATGGAGCCGAAGTCCTTGGGCAGGGCGTTGTCGTCCAGTATGTTGTTCTTTGCGATCAGGCTGGCCAGGTTGCGAAGGCACAATATGGAAGCGTCCAGGCTGGTCAGGCGGTTGGAGCTGAGATCCAGGCTTCGGATGTTCTTGAAGCGAGACACCAATGCAGGCACAGCAGTCAACCGGTTGTGGCTGAAGGAAAGGGCACGGACGTTAGCGAAGTGACCGTGCTCCTCCGACGGACTCTCCATGAACGTTCGGTGCAGGTAGCTGTCCATCTGAGCCTGCTCCAGGTCCAGCGAGGAGAAATCATGCAGCTGACCGACGAACAAGTTCTCGTCGTCGTAATCTGGGAACTCCATTAGGTGAGCTGCAAACACACAAGACATTTTCTAATGATATTTATACATGATTGAAATGGACATTCAGGGTTCATACGCACCTGGAAAGTCAGGGAAATCAGGGAAAGTCAGTTAAAATAACAGTTTTTTCAACAAAATAAAATTTAAAAATAAATTCCATCCCAAAAAACACTGAAAAAATAATTTTTTTAAATGTTTATTAATTATTTTGAGATTTCTGCTGACCATTTCCAAAAATTGATATTAATATACATTATATTTTTCTCATGAGCAGGTTTAAAAAAATTTTCCACAAGATTTATAAGTCAGGGAAATTTACTTGGATTGTCAGGGAAATGATTTTGTAAATTTGAGTATGAACCCTGACATTTGTAAAATGTTGAAGCACGAACGAGCATTTTCGTAGCAAAAGCACTTTTCCCATGTCAGATTTAACCCCACCAACTCACCAAGTAAGGTCCCCCCCCCCTTCCTCCTCCACCTCATTCCAATCACGTCATTTATGGATGACCCCTACGGTAGTGTGGCTGGCAGGCTTCGAGATTTCGCAAAGTCAAATAGCACTTACCTTGACAGTGCTCGAATGGAAAAGAAAAGCTCAGCAAGTGCAAGCTAAGTTATCGTTGATGTCGAAGATTTCGCAAATAGTCACAGCTACATGCAACCGTAATCCGCTCTTAGCTCGATCGACCCTTTCCGATCTTATGTAATGCATATCAGCGGTCACTGCAAGGCTGCGCCTGTCCCGCTGCAGTCGCAAGCCTTCGAAAGATCCAAATTAATAACCCGAGTTAGCCTCATGACTTGCAAATACATCGTCCGAGCGGTGGTTGGTGGACTTCAATTTGATCACGTTTCCAGAAGGTGGTACCTCCATGAACAGAACCTAATTATAGCGTCATAATGGCGCTGGGAAGCTACGCGCGGTGGAGCCACCGCTGCAAAACTGAAATGGCGTGAATAGGGTTCGACCGCCATATTGGGAGTCAAATGATTTCATTAACGAAAACAAAATACAATCAAACTTGTTAGAAAATCAAGTAATAATTATATTTACGTGAATTTTCTTATTTTATAAGAAAAATGTTATGAATTTTATTGAAAGCACTTAAAAATACAATATACAAAATGACATACAAGTAATTATTATATTTATGTAAATTGCATGTCAATACATTGTAACTAATTTGTTACATGGCGTAAAACTTAATTGCTTCCCACTTCTACAACTGTTAGTACTACGGAAATGCAGTTTTGATACAGTATTCTTGAAATTGCATAGTTCTTTGAAAAAAATTTATTTTTTGAAGATACTGAATGATTTGGTCATAATTACGTGTTCCAAATCGAACTTTACAGACGTGCCAAAAGCATATTTTGAACAGATAAACAGCGATGGCGATATTTCATTTTGCAAATCTTTATAAATTAGCAGTGAAAACAACTCCAGCAGGAGTTTCAACATGGACGCCACCCACCAACCGGCTTCAGCTCCCGGCCCCGTTCATCGCCAGGGGACAGCACCAGGGTTGCGTGTCTAGTCGCACCCGAAGGGGCTTGGAGGAAAATCGCACGACTTTCTTTGTTGTTTTTCATTTCTTTCCGAAAATTTCTGCGTTCGGGGGATCTGCCGCAACACTCTCATCTATGAAGGTCAGTCTGTCCACGCCTTTTGTCCCCGATTCGCTTTCTGGCGCACAGAAATCCCCCGTCCCATCCGTGCGCTTGCTTCAGCATCACCATTTAGAAATTGCCAATGTCATTCCATCCAGTGATTCAGTCGTAGAAAACTATGGCTGATTCCAGCAAAAACACGACGGAAACGAAGGACGAAGGACCGAAGGACGTTCCCGCGTCCGACCCGGACGCCGGAAAAGATGCGAACAAGACCCTCGACCCGGAAACGGACGATTTGCTGGACAGTGAGTAACGAGTACAGTACGCCCCATGATTTCATTTCCCCAGCATTGCATGGCTTTCAAGGGGTATTAAAAAGAGCCCAAATTTCTCCAAAAAGTTGCGAAACGCTATTGGGTTCATACGTTTGAGGTAAAGTCGAAGCCATTTTCCATGTTCGAGGTAAAGCCACAGCCGTAAACACGCGTTCTGGCAAACGCGAGGTCACGGATGACTATCACCAGGTTGGCTGGTTGGGCACGTTTGTGAATGTGCTTCTATGGTTTGAGAATGGGAGGCTCGACCTGCTTCGCAGCAATGTCGCAAGGCCAGGGACTGCATGTCTTCTATGGATTCATTGGTGTCCAATTGAAAGCAGGGTATAAGTTACTAATACCGCGACCTAGCTCTCGTAGATACCATTTTGAAGTGGAAAATTTTCCATGATTGGCCTCTGACACAGCTGCACAATCCAGGTATGAGAATCTGAGGTTAGGGCTACGAATTGTGATTAAGGTGGAGTCCAGCCCTTGTCCATCCCTTTGCCCGACATAGAGGGGTTGGCTGAACGCCATGGCCTAACATGGCAACAGCTTTGGCTTATTTTCCAGTTCCATACACGAAAGATGTTCTTCTAACTCTTTTTGTATCTGTGTACCGATGTGCATGTCATAAACTACCATTGAACAAACAGCTAATGCGCAGCAACGATCGTCAATCTGTATTTTGAACTTGTACAATGTTTTAGGTGCCTTGGAGGACTTCTATCAGCCAGTGTTGTGTCCACAGCCAGTGCATATGCCCTCAGCGAGCGTAAAGGTGAGCCGTTGACTTATGTAGAACACACTGTGGTGTTAAACACTTTGTGATTTTAAATTTGGTGGTAGAAAAACTTGTAGCCGCGTTTAAAAATGACCTTTTTTGCATCAGAACAATTAGGTGTTTTCTGTTTTCAATAACATCTTCATATTAATTTTTTTTTATAGAAATTACCCGAAACCCCTAAGGCAAACCTAAGCTCTGCGGCCACATTGTTAGGCGGTGGTGACACCGATCAGGACTGGAGCGATGATTTCATCCAGCAGGCAGCAGCACAGTTTGAACAGCTAGAAGATGCAATGAAAAATTTCATGACAGATGACCAAGCCCTCGGGGAGGGGTTCCGGAAGATGGCAGAAGCAACACAACGCGCAAGTAGGTTGATGCAGTATCAGGTCTTATCATTTTCAAGAACTGTGTTCTAGCAGGAAGATTTTGTGTTTGTTTTTAGTGACCTCTCAACAATCTGAGCAGGGATTGGCAGAGTCGCTATCTCAAACTCTAAAGGGCTTGGCTGAGAATGCCGAAGCAATATCGGTAAGCGTATGTTCTGTATTTCTTAATTTTTATTTTTGTATTACAAATTTGTTGATTATGAAAATACATCCTGCTGTGCACTAGAATCCCCTGACGGACGAGGAAATCTCCCAGCTGCTCGGCAACATTGGCCTGAGCCAGGACATCGGAACTGTCGACGGATCGGAACCGGAAGACCTGCTGCACATCATGAAAAACGTGATGCAGAACCTGCTCTCCAAGGAACTGCTGTACCCAGCTCTGAAACAAATTGTCGACAAGGTGTGTGTTAGCGGCTGTTGCACTTGTGTTTCTGTGATGCCAAAATTACAACTGTCTTCTGCAACCCTTTCAGTATCCTGATTGGCTGACGACGAACCGACCGACCCTAACTGAGAGTGAGTATGAGAAGTACTCCAATCAGTACCAGGTTATGAAGAAGGCGTGCGACGAATTTGAAGCTGAGAAGGACGACGACCCGGACGACGTCAAGAAGGCACGCTTCGAAAAGGTCTTGGATCACATGCAAAAGGTACGCAATCACTGCTGTTCTATCATGTCCCTGCACTGTTATAAGGTTGTCGAAAATGTGTTACAAGTAAAATTCCTTGGCAGATGAACCATTCGACTTGTTGCAAAGGAAAAAATGTGATTTATTTGCACCTTGATTGTTGAAGGTGGTGATAATGTATGTCCATTTTTTGGACACAATTATGGTAAACATTCATTCTGTGTCGCTATAGGTCATAGCTGTGCTGTGCACATCTACAGATCGTCCAACCAAAATAAAAAATGTTATATGTTCAATGTTTAATATATCCACTTGTTGGTGCATATCAGTTGTGCACACCCATTGTGCACATCCATTATGCACATAATGGGATATAATAAACATAATGGGAATGGGACCAATTTAAAAAGGTTTGAAAGTTGTTGCGCAACATCCCAACAAAGCCACAAAGGGGAACGAAATGGTTTTTACGTGATTATGAACAACGGCAAACAATAAACATACAACATAACATTTACCATCGAAATGTTATAGTTAGTAACCTGAACTAGGCACTGAAATAAGTAGTTTTGGTGTCCTGTTCTCGTATCACATTTGCAATTCAGCAAAACATAACTTACACTTTCCTGACACTGGTAACTCGCTTTTATGAACTGTTCGCTTTTCATTCCTCTTTCATATTGCAGTTTTTTTTGTTGCAATTTCAGATGCAGGAATTTGGGCACCCGCCGAAAGAATTAATTGGCGATATGGTAAGATAACTTTGAAATCCATAAGTTTATGTCAGCATAAGTAGATTTTGCTTGTCACTTTTCACATATATATATATTTTTTTTATGAAGTTTTTAATTCCGACCATGTATGCAACTAAATAGGATTTATTTAGTTGCTGCCATAAACAAAATGGTGTTCATTTTTGGACCTTTGGCTATGAGACCCTGAAATGCGTAGAACTGTGCATTTATCATGTACATTGTTTGGAACATTAAAGTGACCAGTGGTTAGGGATAGCTCTCATTCGTTGCATGAGAGCAGGTCTTCCACAATGACTTATGGCATATAGTCAATCTCACTCGCGAAGTGATGACAATATTTGAACGCCCTTTAATCATGTGTCAACATGACAGATAAAAATAATGAAACAAATTTAACTGCACAACAGCACATTATAACTGTAATTGTTTGATGCCCTCTGGCTTCTACTATTCCATATCCCATTGCCTTTACCACCACATTGAAATGACGAATTTTTCATTTGAGGTGAATCAGTGAATCTGGACTGTACTAAAATGTCCACACCAAGTAACCCTAATGCTAATTTCGCCAGCCCAAGTGGCAAGTATCACTGACAAAATGAAAATACTGACTTTTAAATGTCTGTTTATTATACAATTCCTTACCCCTGTACATTTAAACAGGTTCCATTAATGTTACCCAATGCTATCGCAACAAGGTTACTGTTATAGCTTCACAGATCTCACTTTACACTTGCAGGCCCCTGGATTTGTAGAGATGGACGAACAGGGCAACCCCAGGATATCTGGGCTACCCTTGCCATCCAATGGATCAGATCCCTGTAGCATCATGTGAACAGTCAGCGCGAGTTGGCAGCCCTAATACTACTAACTCAATGAAACGTAGCGAGGCTGGTCAACCTATGCTCAGTCCACTTCGTGTCGCCTTACAAATCATGGATGGAGCATTGTTATTTGGTTATTAACTCGTGTTAGCTGCTTATGAAGACAAAAGTTTTAATAACCCAACTATCACTTTGTTTCGAAATTAAAAAAAAGATCCAAAACGCAAATTACTGTTAATGAGACATTTATTGAATCGAAAACAACTATTCGTCGCCTTTGGTGGTTCTCGTGTAAATTATCTGGGCGTGGTGCTTCACGACCTTCTTGATAACGCCTGGAATTGGAAATCAAAGTTAATTCCGAGTTCTTTTTAGTTACAGAAATCTGTATTTCTCTTTGTAGACACTCGACACAAGAATATAGAGCGTGGATAAGAGAACTTCGATTTTCCTGACTACTTATAGCTCACACCACATTGCTTGTGATGGAACAAAGCTGATATCAGGTTAGCCGACCTCCATTTGCATGTCAAAATGCATTGTGGTCAATAGTATAGCACTTTCAACAGTTTTTCAGTTAAGCATTTTCCCCATACATGGCAACCACACCAAACAATTTCCCTGACATTTTACATTGCCAGGAATTTATACAAACTGCTTTGTTTATAATACTGACCATAAGGGTCTCTTCCCTCTCACTTTTTAACTTTAAGCAAACTCTTTCAAAGAATCGTTCTCACATTGACATCTTTATCCCTGAAACAGCAAAGCCACAAATATCAATACCTTTCTGTAATAACTCATCCAGGGCCTTCCTCGCCAAAGAACCACGGACTTTCAGACGTTCCGAAACAACGGATGGAGTGATTAGTTTGTATGCGGGGACCTCCTTGAGAAGCTTCTCATACGTCGCATTATCGAACAAAACCAAGTTGTTCAGCTTGTCGCGGACTTTGCCTTTTGACCACTTCTACAGGAAGGATAAAAATGGTAACTCTTATAATTTGAATATGACTAGTTGCGAGTTAGTATTCTAAATGGATAAATTTGAATTTCACTTGCCTTCTTCTTGGCCTTGCCACCGCCTCCCTCCTTCTTCTTAGGCGCCTTGGCAGCTCCACCTTTGTCCTTTTTCTTATCGTCTTTTTTAGGCGGCTAAACCAAAAAAACAGCACGCTTACGTTCAATTACTGGTTGATTAGCGGTTCTGGGTACAAGCTGTGTTCCAGAGCCAGAAAGGTTATTAATTCATACAATATATACAAGCACATAGGCTACTGTATATATCGACTATCCATACATTTGTAACTTGTACACTTAACGCCTGTGCTACGCCGTTTGTAGAATAGGGAACCGTTAAAATACAATGCTACTAAATCCTTAATAATATAGATGTAAGATTTTAACATTTTTTAGGAAGAAATTTAAGCCAAAAATTGAATTTAACCCCAATAACGTGATGCCATGTGGCATGCTGCCATTAGGCCTAACGACAAAATAACAAAGAAAACAAATAGAAATAGGCATGCAATTGACAAACTGTTTCCCTTATCATAGCCCCCTGACATAACTATTCAAACATAAATGAGAAACCCAATCTTATAGATTCCCAAACATAAATACGGAATAAAGACCAGACAACCAATTTACCATGACTCCCTGGAAAGTTGCGGTGGCAGCAGTGATGCCAAAACTCGTATTCTCGTATTCCTTGCATCCACCCAGGGCCTCCTCTGATCCATCTAACCATATAGACTACCAGCCTGGCCTACATAAGCAAGGTTAGGAATAAAAAGTCCGTCTTTTAGATGAAGCGCCATTATCGGTTAGCAGCTTCTCTCGGAGTTCCAAATTTCAAGCTTCGAATTCGTTCTACAATCAACGAGTTTTCTATTCTCTGAAGAAAGACACTTCATGTACATATTCGATATTCTTATTACATTCATGATGTAATAATCAAGTGCTACAAGTAGTTCACAGTTCCAAGCTGCATGTGCTGCAGTGTTGACAGGAAAGGAATGCGACATCTTAATTTCAACTCTGAACTTGACCTTGTGTGTCGAAGACAACTTGAAACCAGGTAATGACTTGTATGATTGTTTATCGTCATTTTTATGTCATTTGGACCTACACGATTCCTTGATCAAGTTTACTTTGAAATTATGTTTACTGTATTGCTGTTCATGCACGTGAGTCGGAACTTATTTGTACAGAAATTCTTATGCTGGTTTGTGTATTGTAGTCGGAACTACACTGTACATGTACATGTACTGTATATAGTTTTTCAAACCATCTCAAGTATCGAACAGTCCTTACGTAAGACTGAGAAACCTAAAATATAAGCTGGAATATTGCATCTGCAACATATACCTGTACATGTACGACAGTTTGAAATAACTGTTGGACCTTTGGCAATTCCATGATTGAATTTTGAATAGGGTGCGATATTTTAGGAATCGATATTTAGGAATTCTGTCATAAGAGTGTGTTCACACTGAATCGACAAAGAGTGCAAGGACGGCATGTACTTGTGTTGGTGCATTTCCTTTGATCGTTAACGCTTTCACTGGAAGGGAACAACTTAGTGGAATTTTGATTCTGTTGCCATTCTTAATCTCATTTTCAAATGCGGAACATTTATTTAGGAGCATATAATGTTTAAAGGGCACGTTGTAGGAACAAGTAACATCAATAAAGTTATGTTTCTCTTGGTGAGAACGTAACGTTTGGTTGTTCCGATAAATGTTGGGGTGGTCAGTCACTGTGGTCTCGATTTACAGCCATAAGTCGCAACAATTAGAAAACAGAATGTTGCAGCATGCATGTGGCGCACCATACATTTTTGAGACGCACTCAAATTTAGCACAACCATTTTGTAAAGAAACGTTACAGCATTTTTTATATGAAGTATTGAGGTGGATAATGGTATAAGTCACATTTTCCTAGTATGGGGAAACAAGTTTAAATCTGTAAACAATGCAGCTGTTCCAATGTATTTTTCAAAGTTTTATTTCTTCTGTTAGCCGAATACAAAAGCTTTGCACTCTACACATTTTCTTACAAAAGTTTGACATCTGTAGAATCCATTTTTGCATATAACTACAAAATTACAACTTGAAACACCATCACCCCTTCCCTAAAATTGATTTCCATTACATTATTTACCACCTAAAGTTGGACCAGTTATCCACGTCTGATTTCACAGAAACTATCTTAGCGATTGCGACCAAGCTTGGTCATAATTACATCGTTCTACTCCTAGTAAAGTTGACACACATGGCCTACAGTATGACCTAAAATTATAGACCAGTTATCCAAATTATAGAAAATGCATTATTTCTCAAAGTTTATGGTCGATTATAATCAAACATAGTCAACTTGGCCCACAAGTATGCTCCCCAACTCCTTAGCCCATCTGCGATAATCACAAATGGCAACGGAAGAGTCTAAATCTTGCCAGGTGCCATAGTTAGTCATATGTTTGTGGTATCTTGTCCACAGACCCATTTTCGCGCCTACTGGCACAAGTAAAATACATTGTAGCCAAAAGCAAAACTCCAAAATGATGATGAAGCGCAATTGGCAAGGCATAAAGGCAGTACAGACCTCATGCCTCATAAACTGGAGACAATTTCAGAAATACGCCCAATTTGCGAAGTTGCCAGCTTCCCATTCAGTCTGGGATCAACAATACGTGCCCGGAATATCGCGCCATTAAGAAGTATGAGCAATGCTTTGATGGTATTACCAATTTTTCATTTCCCAGGCGGATTTAAAAACAATTCGCCGAAAGCATACTCGCATTTTTCGAAAAATCATATTCTTTTCAATTTTTTATAGCTAAAATTGGATTGCTTTTGTCTCGGAGAGAGATAGGTTCATACTTGAAGCCGTGGCGAAGAAACTGTTTAAGAGCTGATTATATTGAAATAAGTTGTTCAAGTGTTGCCAGAGGCCTGACTGAGTCCCTAGATGGCGCTGTTGGTTTCATTGCAAGATTCAGGGTTGGAAAAGTTAGGCACTACATGTTGACGATTCGCGCATTGGGTTTTGGGCATTCCGCATATTTTTTGACTTGGCGTAATTTAAGCTGGGAAGGGACTCAATACCGTGAATGTTAAATCTCTCAGGATTATAGGCTATCCAACAGAATATGCATGGTATACTGTAATTGATGATCTATTCTTTTTTATTGTGCTTCTTTAACCAACGTGATACATGTATATTCACATTTGGCTGCCCCCTCACAGTGGCAATCTCTGCCAGCACAAGAGTCATGATGAACAAATCACTGATTCAAATATCCCCACAAGTTTTACAAGTATAGTTCAACAAGCTGATAACAAGCTGATAACAAGCCTGTTTATTTGCTTCATTTTAGGTCATCGTTGCATATTCATACCTAGAATTTATCAATGCTAAACAGTCAGACCATTCCATATGATATTATACTCGATGGTCAGCAAATAAACTTGGAGCTTTTTATGAATCGATCGTTTTTGATATGAAAATGCGAATTTGTACGAAAAAAAAAGTATTGATCATAATTACGCAAACACAAAGTTACGTTTTAAGCCCTTGGAAATGTGCAACTTGCCTGTTAATTACAACCAACCCGTCTTGGTCGCCTGCACTTTTATGTGCAAAGTGAAATTACAGGGACAATACATGTATCCCCTTAAGACACTTAAAACCAGGGGCATGTCTTATCTTATGACAAACTCAGACGTGCTCATGCCGAAGATTGCTGTCTTAGCTTGACTCTGTCGCTGCTAATTCAATTTCGGCCTTCCGATTCTAACCGCACAATCTTTTTAGGTAGGAAATATCTATTTCTATATTCCACGCGACACCCTGTCGTTACACGGCCCGCCATTCGGGACTTAATTGAATCAAACTGTTTGATTAAAATTGAGTTGTTGCGTGAGGGGTTGAAAGCACGCCCCAGAGGAAGATGGACGCCATCTTGAATAGGTTACGTCAACCGAGTCTTGATCGTGCACTTGACAACCTGTGTACAGTTAAAGTTTGAAATACGTGTCCAGAATAGTGTTGGACAAAGGTGATCATATTGGTGCGTTGATCCCAGCTTGTTGCAGCGAATCTGTATAAGCAGTTGCATAGCAAGGACAAGGGATGGCGCTGCGGTCGGGAAATCCTACCTACTATATAGCAAAGGGCATCTCTAAAAGTTATAGTACTGTATAAACCTAATCTTACATGTGTACAAATGCATACTAGAGATGTACTTCTTGTCATGTTGCGTAGCTTTATTCTGACATGGAATTTAGCAAATTTGGCTACTCCAAAGGTAACTTCTTTACATTTAAAATTTGCATGTCCACTGTTAGGCTTTTTCTCACATCTAGTAGGCTGACAGTGATTGCCTATGTTAAGGGGCCGTGAAATCAGAAATTACAATTTTTAGATGCGTTTAGATTTTTAGGTACAATTTCTGCAGCTACATGCAAAACAGTTCCCATTTTGTATACAAGAATATTTGGGATACATTATAAAGATTTTGTGCACATTAATTTGAACTAGACCCAAGATGATGTTGGATGTAGAGACGATGGTGAAGTTTACCTTTCAATTTTTTAAACCATGTAGCCAACACAGAGAATTCTGTTGTCCAATTTGTTAATATTCACAATATTTGTAAACACCCTGTCCATCACTCTGCTAAAATCTTGCCATGTGACCCATTTTTAATCCATTCATTCCCCAATTCAAAAACTCCTGGACGTACCTTACCAGTACATACACGATTACATACAAAATAATGGAAACACTTGCCAAATATTTCTTGATAAATAAGTTTTATATTCAATTCCGCAGCAGTGTTGCTTATAATTGACACAAGTATTGAATAGTCTCTATACAGTTATCTAATTTTATATAACTTGTTTCGAGGAGCACTATGGTGATGTTCTTGTTGGATAAGCTAATACCTGTATTTCGCATTGCTAGGATTCATGCAACTTCCCTAATTTAGTTACTCATTGAAACATTGCAAACACTGTTTGACTTTCGTTTCGAGTGGGATGTTTGAAATCATCTTCCCCGTATTGATTTCGCACTCAGTTTATCCAATTTACTCAACTCGCTGGGTAACATAAAGAACAATTTCGCTCACTAATTAAGCTTTGTGCTCTACAAGAAAGATGGCGCGCTGCTTCTGAGCAGAAGTGAATCCTCTAATCTTTTCAGTATCGCTGATCTCGGCTGTGCACTTTCGTAAGCCTGTGATGCCTTCTAATTAACATTGCATAATGAGGCCCAAATTGAATTAATTAGCGTGAACCGTGTTGGGCTGTCACCAACCAAGAATGAACGATGAGCCCCTGTTCCTAATAGACCCCGGTAAGCCCACTGACTATTAAGTTCAATTATTTCTGCCCCGGCTGGCACCCAGGGATTTCTTTTTTCCTCAGCTGGGCCATTCGAAATGTACGAGGTGGAAATAGCCATTATTTGACAGTTTGATTTCGAAAATTTAGAAATTTCGAAAACCGTGACTTAATTAAATCTCATATGTAAACTAAGGTTGCCTACACGTACCTATTGTATTATCCCTCACAACTCACTGGTGACTTGGTATCCATTTGGATCTATGCGATAACATGCTATATATGTGCTATATGTTATGGACTAGCAGTTACACAGTGACAAGTCCGTTTACCCCAGATGTAAACCAAACATTATTGTTTAAATGACAATCAAGTTGGTCACCTATTATGAGACCCATCTATGTCAAGCTGATTCCTCCTGCATAGCCAGTCACCTCAGTAAGAGTTATAGACAACATCATCTCTTTTATGTAATTTTTATTTTTGGATTTTGTTTATTCTTTTTTTTTTTAATCTAGAAAAGAATTTTAAAGTTTTGCGAAAATATCCGAAACTGCCATACGCATTAAGGGATCTGTGCTCATTCTATCAGGAAGGATGATCGGGAAGAAGGGCAACCATATTAAATGCTGATGGTGATGTCATATTGCAGAACACGTTGTTCTTGTTCTTTTCGAATAGCCCCCCTCGCATTTATTATTGCATCCGACCGACGGGGACCTGGGGTATTAGAAAGCCTAGATTGGGTCGAGCCCGAAACCGCAGCGCCAATGAGTAATACCCTGAATGATTTAGTTTTCTTGATAATTCGGCGAATTCATCACGCTGGATGTCTGGGCTAATGACTGCGAGGCACTGGGCCCATTTGTTTCCATGGCTTCGGAACTAAAGACGAACAGCGGAAAGTATGCATCCAAACAGCGGAAAGTATGCATCCAAACAGCGGAATCATCGTTCCTTCTGGTGTAAAGTTTCCAACTTGCCATATCTCGTTTGGTTGATGCCAGCCACTTAGCAGCGTTATTACTGACAACGCAGGAACCATGTGCTCAGGCATGCTCTTGTTCCTATTTGTGGTGAGGCCCATTTAATTGATGGACATACGTTAAAAGTAGTTTTGTGTTCCTACAGGATGTAGTAACTCACAGTAAAAAGATCAAAGCTACAGAATAAAAAAAGAATTTCCGAAAAAATTGATTTGGAAGCAATGCTGATAATTCCGCCAGCCATAAGCCCCTACTATGGGGTTGACTGCTCAGCGAATGCAAAGTTATGTAGGTCGCCACGAGCTGTTTTCCTATTACAAGTCCATCATGGATATAGTAGTAACACGCATCCACCATGCAGTGACAGATGGCACAACAGCATGAGGCTGATTCTCTGGGGACCGAACTTTCTCCCCAGGGACCTCCGCTGCCACAGAAAGGCGCGGATTTGGGCTTGAAATGAAATCGCATCGCGGCAAAAGGTGATTGTTTCGTTTATCTCCTCCATTATCTGGTTTCCACAGTGGAGATTCACTCGAGATGTAATGACCGAAAATTTGATCATTTGGGTCGCAGCGGCTCGAGCCATAAAATTTGCATACTTCTGCCATTCATGCGCGTATTAAGGAACCAGAAATTTGATATGAATTGCTCCATTTATTTCAGTCCTGTAGCTGTTGCGTCGCTGATGGGGGATGGGGTACTGGATTGAAGTTGAGCTACATGTACTGTATGTATACTGCGTGTTTGATTTAACTGCTCCTAAAAAGGGGCAATCACTGTCAGCTTATGAGCTGTCAGGAGCTTATTGTACCTATGGCGGGGGGCAGCAGTCAGTAAGACGTCATTTACTGTACAGTTTAACTGATATTTCTGAAAAACGTTGGAGTTGGTATAACACTGCTGTCAAAAACTGTCGACGTTTGAAAAGTATTATAATTACTGTTTACGAGTAAACGAAAAGGAGTACAAGTTTGGCAGTACGTATGTTGTATATGCAATGCTTCCATTACATATTAAATATAACGACTGCCAGATCATTTGAAAACCTTGAAAAGCATAAAATCCATTTTCTTGCCGCAAAAAAGTATGTGAACAGTTTGGCGAACCTTACCCCACTGTATCCCACACGGACCAAAACATAAACCACTATCATTGTAAACAATGGAGTTGGCAGTGCTGGTGTTTGGGGACTATGTGGAATGCAGAAGTGCTGAAACCCATCATTTAATTGATGATATTGTGACTGACAGAACATGTGTGTTGCGCCATAACTTAAAAGAATGCGTCGGGATCGAAGCTAATGCTGGGGGAGACATTAAACGTCTCCCCCATTAATTGTTTTGCTTTTTAAAGCCATTACTATATTTAACAAATGTTTTTTGCAGTTGTTACATAAACTATGTTATGTAAACTTCATGAACTCGTGAACAACAATTATTATTATACTGCATGATCATACATTTGCTTAATGTATGTAGTATGATTCGTTTATATCTTCCTGGTCCCCATGTTTCCAGGTTCCAAGTCACGTCCAATTTTATTGTAGTAGATTAAATTTCAATTTTTTTGTCGTTCGATAATACTACGATTTTTTTCATTCGGACAGCAGATGATGAATGTGAACAAAATGTCATTTCGAAAATGTCAGGCCCGTCTCGGTTGAATTTCATTTCCCCAAAAGTGTCGCTTGGGCGTGCAAGGCGCAAATCGACTCATTTCATTGGTAAAAAAAATGAAGAAACATGGGAATTTGAGCGCGTAAATGACACGTCCCGAACTGACAGCACTGGTAAACACGCTGATAAATGAGCGAGCATATTTGCCGCAATATTAGCCGCCATGCTTAAGATCGATGGGAGGAATAAGGATCTTAAGCTTGTAAGCTGTTGGAAAATGGCTGACAAGAAGCGAACTAAAAAATAATGGTTGCTGGGCTTAAGATTTTTCTCCTATAAATTAACTCCCTGGGCGGGTGTTCCAGAACTCCTCCGAACACCTAAGGGAGACCCTGTGTAATTACCAACAATGGAAGTATGCATTAACTTCTTGCGCATGGTAGAGTTAGTGGGTTGCATCAACTTTCCAATATGCAGTACCATTATGGCTGAAATTAATGTGCTAGATCTGTGCAGTGAAATATAGCGATGGGAGGGGTACCTGTTGAACGGTTGCGTTAATGCACAGTATGTTTTAAAGATGTCTGGTGCTTGCAGCTTTTTTTCTTCTAGATTGTATATAATTTGTATTTGTTTCTAAAATATGCGGTTCTGAACCTAGTCTTTCCCTTCATTATTTAACAAAACCGAGAAATTACAATAATTAGATTTTTGAGAATGGTCATGAAGTTTTTTCTATTTCGTGTTTTTGATCATTGGCGCACAAGTTTCTGGAATGTGAATGTCTCAGCCTGTCATTGGGGAATGTCTAAGCACATTAGACACTGCGCAGTACAAACGAAAGTTTTAGAAACTAAACTTTAATTTCATTTTTACGCCTGTAATAAAAGTTTGCAATTTCCTAGATACCTGTACTTACAGCGATGTGATAAAAGCACACAACGTTAACTTAAACTTTCGTTTTTTTCTGCCTAGTTTAACAAAACGAATGTTTTACCTACCGTTCATACTTATCGCTAAGTATCTAGTAGGGCTTTACTATCTTTTGCTGCTTTGGAACAGGAGTTTTGTGAACGTTTCTTAGAAATCCTATTGTGTAGGAAAAGTTTAATTTCGTCGTTCCATTGTCGACATGTTCCATCCGTCGTTCCAGATGTCATGGACGAGTAACCCTTAGTTTTCTTTTATTCCCTAAATATTCCCTAAAGTGTCACTCGAAAAGTGAGGGCAGCTTTAAAAGAACCTTTAAGGGTAAGTGAACTTTGCATCTAACCGTGGTTGCTACGTCGTAAAGCTAACTATTAAATATGGTGAAAAATTTAATTCAGAATCTTCATTGAGCCATGCTGAATATTTGCTCCTTGCTCGCAGGAAGTCGTTCAACTAAATCCCCGAAATTCAGTTCTACTCAAAACCCTTCAGATTTATGGAGCCGATCCAGATTAAGGGAATGATTACCTCCGATAGCCTTTTCCAAATGCTGCCCATTAATGGGGTAGTTTTTCATCGGGAATGAAATATTCTCGAAATTAATGTCGATTTCATACGCGGTGGAACTGCTGCACTAAATTACAACTGCTTTATCGATCTTTCCACCCTTCTTATATCATCCATTTCCCTCAATAACGCCTTGCGAAGGTTCTCATATGGTGCAACGTCTTTGAGTCGTTGGTGTCACATGCGACCAAGTCTCATTACGACTTGCTGTGTTAGCGAGTCACGCAATTAACCTGCAAGTGGAAGAAAGACCTTAATTAACAGGTGATATTGTAGCCCAACTCCACTTGAAACATATAAGGAGCCATACAACCTTTTGGAAAGCCGACTTTTATACACATTAGGAGAAGGAAATCTCATGTGCCAACAAGATGCACAGAATGAGAATATCGGCTTGGAAAACAGCCCCCCTCCCCCCTATCTCTTCACTATAGCGAGGCCATGGCATATGGTGTGCAACCCCCATAACAAGATTTCTGCCTACGCCTTTGCTCTTAACTAACAACTTTGCTTTCTATCTATATGCACATGTATATACTGTATATCTCAGTATATACTCATGTTTGTTTTACTGTGTCAAATTTTGCTGAATTTGCACTTACCTGTTTCTGGTGGTGTCCGTCGCTACCAACTGGTGAGGTGTCATGGATCCTGCTATCAAACAATGTTCAACCATCAAACTACATGTAGTTTTGTCAAAACTAGACAACCACTGGTCCCACTGTAGGAGTACCATGACAATGGATGGACTCTGTAAAAGAATATTACAAGCGACTTTGTGCATGATGTCTATCAGTGACAGTGCTCGTTTGGATTCTGATTGAGCTTCCGGATCAGAGGTCAGCACGATATTGTGTGCAGCTTGGCTATTTGCCCGCAGAAATTGGTGGCTGGACTGTATTTAATGCGCATTCTGGCTATTTATCGTCCGCGTGTCGCAGTCCTGAGTGGTGAATTCTTTGCTAAGCTCGTTTTATAGGTTGCGCTCCCAAAGAGCGAGTGGATAAGGGGGATTTATGCAACGTCCTATAGTCGTCTCAAATGGAGAATATACAAGCAACAGTCAGTCGAAGAAATTCAGCCTTGGTTTTCCAGCTACATTTCCTGAGCACGATGCGCGTGTGAAGCATGAATGGCATGTTTGTTATGTATGAAATGTCACGACGTCATGACGGAAATGGCCTAGCCAGATTAATTGCAAACCTTCTTTTGGTCTTCTATTGATCCATTTGAATTCCACAGTATATTCTCTTGAGATGACTATAGTGATGCACATTCATTTGTTGATGTGCGAATAACTAGTTCGGGGGCATTTTTGCTAGATCTAGCCAGATTAATTGCAAACCTTCTTTTGGTCTTCTATTGATCCATTTGAATTCCACAGTATATTCTCTTGAGATGACTATAGTGATGCACATTCATTTGTTGATGTGCGAATAACTAGTTCGGGGGCATTTTTGCTAGATTCGAATGTTGGCATCGTAATTGGGCTTAGATTAAGTACATCCTAAATTGGAATTTCACTACTTTGTTATACAATGTCACTGATAAATTGTGAAAATGGTTATAAACAATTTAGTAGGGATCTTACCAAAATTCATGATTCCTAATTTTATATCATGAGTAAGAGTGGCTCGTGCACTATATAGGTTGGGGACACGAGAACGACAAGGAGAATTGCAGTCAAATAATTCATGTTTATACGTCACATTTTTAATTAGATGTGATTTAAGGTCAATGTGAAGTACTGTAGTAGAAATTTTATTTTCTGTAGGGAACTAGTGTAGGTTCGTAAGCTTGCAGTGATTGCCTGTGGTTAGGGGCAACTAAAGCAGACACAACATTATTAATTTGGCTGAGTTACACTGTAGTTAAGATGTTAAGATGAATGGAAACTTTTCCACTCGATATGGGTGATCCAACAGAAAATGATAAGGAAAATGTAGTTAACCTTTGGAACGATGCAAGCGTTTTTGGCCCATTGATTTACATTTCTATCAGCAACGAGTCGGCAAATTGAAAATGATTTTATTCAGTTGGTTGGACTAGGCACTGATTTGGAACCCATTACGTTTAATGTTGCATATTGCAGAAAGACGCTTTTTTGTTGTTGAATTGATTGCAGTTTTTTGGTGAAACTCAATTTTGCTAACTGAAGTCTTTGCTCTCACCGATATTCTCGATCTTCGTTGCATTTTCCATTCGTCCCTCATGTAATGAATAACTAAGTGCAGGATTACCAAACAGTCATGCCGTAAGTGCATGCAGTGCTTGCGTCCCTAGGCGATAAGCCTTCCTTTTTGGAACGTCCTTATTATGCCAGACTCTCCCTTTAATGCGACTAAACCTCCGTTTCGAAACTGGCAAACTGGAAATCGAATTAATTAAAATGGAAATAAATCCCATGAATGCTGTATCATTGCGCCGTTGCGCGTTTGTGTGAAGTAGCTCGATGAAAGTTAGCAATAAATGGAATGCAACTTTGGACCCAAAGGGGCCAGCCTAATGCGATCGCTCCAATTTACATCAGATATTATAGGAGTTTGTGGTTATCTTCCAAGTAATGAGGAATTCCGTTATCGACTTGGGAATATCACTGTAATAATGCGCTTATGAATAGCGAATGCCTCTGGTTTTGAAATTATTCCATATTGACTTTGCTTCCCACCAAATAAAAACCATTATCGGGTCTATGTGTATGATCGGTCAGTAGGTTAGAATTTCATTGAGTATCTGTAGTTAAAATTCTCTGCTTTGGAGTCATTGTTCCTACAGTAAACATTTTGGAAATAGTTTGAAATAAAATTTGAACTAAGCCTGATTTGTAAATTTGAGCGTCATTGACAAATTTATTGGAATCAAATATAAGACCACGTTTACCGTCTTTAAGGCTTTAAAACTTTAATATCTTACACGATATACAGCTGGTTTTACTCGTACTTACATTTTATTTCAAAATTTGTAATGTGAAAGTGTCATGCATCCAAAAGGAACATTGTTCAGGAAAGGGTTGAACTGTAACACACTTGGAATATCTGCAACACGAAAAATGTACTGATAATGGTATTTCCCGCAGTTTAATTACAATAATTCATTGCCAATGAGGAGTGTCATCAGTTGTCGTGTGATTCTGGCGAATATAAAACACGATATGTTTTTTGCTTTTCTTTTTCACATCTTTGACCTTAAGGTACTACTATAAGTTTTTCTCTATTAGTAGCAATGGCAAACTCATTTTCATTTTCATAAAGGTTTTTGTTCTGTGAAATTTTTTGAACGCTCCATAAATAATACTCGTAAGTTTTCTTCGAGTCCTATGGACCCTTGAGCGAATCTTTCTATAACAAATTACCAAAACCCTCTGACGTACATACAAAACAGAAAATAAAATGTAAATGTAAAACAAAAACCGAACTCGGCAATAATTAAAATAGCTTAAACTAGGATTTATATGTGTTAATTATTGCAGAGTTCGGTTTTTGTTATAAATTTACATTTTTTTCTTCACATTATGTTAAGATATGTAATGCATTTGTAATTAAGATGATTAAAAAGTAAAACATTTGAAAGTTTAGGTGCACGATGCACAATATTCCTGCTCTTCCCTCTTGCACAAGACATTGTTCAATGTTATTAACATCTCTGGTTGTAGTACAGAAGCAGTAATGTTGTAATTTGGAATCCGTTATCTCATTCAGTGGCGCCATGTCAATGGGTTCTGACAACGTTTTAATGTTGGATATAGACTATACAGTTTTGATGAAGACAACGAAAGTAAATACCTTGATAATCGTGTACACCAATAAAACGAAGACAATAATTGGATAAATTTCAAATATGTCGAAGTATTTGGTGAAATACTAGCTGTGAAGCTTGAAGAAATGAGAAATGTGATACTTTGAGCATTCAACTTCAATAATTCGGTGAGCCAGATTTCTAGCTTTTATTTGTCCTGTGTTAATTAGGTTAGACTTGTAATTGTCATAGAGATCGTAATGCTAGGAAATGTCTGTTAAAGTCGGGGAAATTCAGCAAATTGATAATACCTTTTGAACAGCCAGTTATTGTTAACATAAAGATGGAAAGGTGACAAAAAATTCTGTTAAAGAAATTAATAATGAAGTTGTCAATTAGAAATCTAATCTTTATTTGTTTAAGTAAAAAAACTTTTTGCAGTTTTGCATTTTCATTTGTCAGGGTATCAGGAAAAAAATTGCCAGGCAAGTTGAAATTTTAATCTCACGGGCAACCCTGTTGTGGTATATCAAATTTTAAACTACTACCATCATGTCTGCAGTCATATGGTCATGATTGTGAACAAGACGAGTGGTGCGAATGCACGATATCATAGAAAATTATGGTTTCACTGAATGACAGTGTTTAAATTCTGATTTAAAGTCCAGTTATTCTCATATAAGCGGTCATTAATACTGTCGGTTTCCACAAATACCGACAGCAACACTGATCATGAGATGGGCATTGTATTGATGGATTCATTTTTCACTCCGACAGTCTGCCTAAGTCGTCCCATGTTGAAAGTTTCGGCAAAGGTCCCCAAAACAGGTCGCATGTTTCGCGTTAGCTGGTACCTTCTAATATTACTACACTGGCTGTAATCGTCAGTATCGAATGTGATCGAATGTAACCACAATGAAACATGAATACACCAATATTGTGCCCGTTACCCGATCAGTGTTATTGAAGGTTTCACGCCCGCATTACAGGTAATGCTGCACAGCATCTCAGAATTGACTTTGAAATGCACGCTAATACCTGCCAACTGTCTCGATCAACTGATTTTGAAATACGTCTGGATAAGCTTGACCACTGGCGAGTGATTATGGGTTCAATTCCATTCCATCTCAATCAACACACATTGAACTATCTCTGGATGAGCTTGGATTGTTGGTTCCATCACATGCATGATGATTCCACGCCTCAATCTCCACGGTCAATCTCTGGCGAATGTTGGTGGGTCCAATTCCACCGCTGGGCCCTCACTGCGGACTCTCGTCTTCGTTCTCCACCAGCACGGTGTCGTCGTCCACGTTGATGTAGGTCATGAAGGCCACCTCCGAGTTGCACGAGTCACTCTTGACGAAGCATCGGCTGGAGCCGCTCTCGCTGCAGGCCACCATCTCCTCGTGGTCCTTCCTAGCCCAGCGACACAGCTTGACGCAGCACAGGGTGGCGCAGCCCAGGAAGACGATGCCGGCGGCGGCGCCGATGAGGATGACGCTGGCGTAGTTGCGCTCGATGCCCAGCATGAGCAGGAAACCCTCCTCGCGGGTGGTCACCTCCACCGTGCTCAGCTGGATGGCGTAGTCGGCGCGCTTGATGCACAGCCAGAAGGTGTAGGTGACCCCCGGCGCCAGCCCGTTGACGGTGTAGGAGTGCACCTTGGTGCCCACCTCGATGACCTTCCGGTTCACCGTGCTGCTCTCCAGGCGCCTGGGCTCCGACGCCGGCAGGGCATCCGACAGGCGGTAGTGCAGCTGGAACGCCGTGGGCGGCAGCCCCGAGGCGTTCCAGGCCAGCGTCACGAAGGTGGAGGTGACGGTCAATGCGAAGAGCAGCACGTTGACGCCGTCCACCTCCAGGTGCAGGCTGCGCTTGTACTCGCCCAGCGCGTTGACGGCCCGGCACTCGTAGGCGCCGCTGTCCTCCTCGTGCAGGTACTTGATGGACAGGGTGTCGTCGCTGACGCAGGCTCGGTCCTCGCACCTGTCGCTGGACAGAGCACGACCGTCCGGCAGCAGCCACTGCACCCGCGGCTGAGGGATGCCCACGCCGCGGCACATGAAGGACACGTTGGAGGCCACCGTCTCCTTGACCACGGGGTGGAAGAGCGGCAGGATGTAGGGCGGGCACTGGGCCGGCAGGTCGTCCCGCTCCAGCAGGCCCACGATCACGTCCTGACCGTGGTCCATGCACTTGATGGCGCCCGACTCGGGCACCGTGACGTTGTGCCCGTACTGGCGCGTCAGGATGTCCTGCACCCACTTGAGGTTGCAGTCGCAGATGAGAGGGTTGCCGGTGAGGTGCAGCGTCAGCGGCATGGGAGCTGGCGCTGGAGAGGAGCTGGTGGGAGCGGTGGCGTTGGGAGAAGTTGGCGCCGTCTTCGCTGATGACACTTCCTCGCCGCTGGCTGTCGCCCGGGCTACTGCCATGTCCTCCGTGACCTCTGGAAGCTCCTAATTGGATTGAAATTTATTTCGATCGCGTCCAATATGCAAAACGACATTGGAATTGAGGCGTTACTGTGAAAAAGCACGTCAGTCACAACTCACAAACAATCGAAAATTAGGTTGCTCGCAGATAATTAACATAGTAAGAACCCACGAAAATGGGCACGAGCTATCGAGCAAGTCGCTAGATTGAAAAGTTTAGTTTCGGCAGCTGTGAAAAGATGGTGCTTGGGTTAGGTGCAAAGGCTTTGGCACAGATAAGTCTGTCCCCTGTTGTGTCGATACCAGTGTCATGGCATCAAAGAAGCCGAAGGACATAACCTGATGTTGTAACCTCAGGGTCCAACCTGAGGTTTTGAATCAAACATCCGAAAATGAGGGACATTTTCCCTTTCGGACTTCTTTTTGGAGTTATTTACAAGTATTATGGATCTGTTTGGCAATCTTGAAAGCATATTGCAATATAGCAAAAGAGTGGGGAAGTTATGTATAAACACACGTGAAATGGATATTACTCGAGTTTGAAAGCTGGGAACTGGTTTACGCTTATTTTTCGTCAAGTTTGCGTGGACTGTTTTAAAGTGGACGGTTTTTTGTCTATCCTGTAAAATTTGTCTGTTGTGATTTGCATGCTTTTCCACGTTAACGCTTCCATTAGAAAAAAGATAAAGATACTGAAACGAAACGTACAGAGTCCTCCTTGTCAGCGCGGATGGCCTCCTCCACCACGTACAGGTTGTTGAAGCGCAGGTCCAGCGTCTGCAGGCGGGGCAGCGCCACCAGGGCCCTCGGGGCCACGCTGGTGAGGGCCCGGTTCCAGCACAGCTCCACCGAGGCCAGGTGCGGCATGGCGACAAAGGTCCGCTCCAGCACCACCGTCAGATCGTCGTCGTGGCACAGGCTCACCCGGGTCAGGTTGAGGCCCTGGAAGGACGCGGGCCCCAGCTGCCGGATGGGGTTGCGGTCCAGCACCAGGTGGCCGATGGCGGGCACGAGGCGGAGGGCGGACGTGGGGACCCAGCGGAGGGCGTTGCCCTCCAGGTTCAACTCCTGCAGGGACCTCACCCCGTCGAAGGCCAAGTCGGCGATGCGCGACAGGCGGTTGTAGCTCATGTCCAGCCGCTCCAGCTTGGGCGTGTGGAAGAAGACGCTGTCCGGTAGGCGCGTGACCACGTTGTGCGACAGCACCAGGGTGCGCAGGTTGGGGGCGTTGAAGTAGAAGTTGGGCCGCAGGGTGAAGACGCGGTTGCGGCGCAGGTTCAGGTACTGCAGCTTGGGCAGCGCGAAGACGGCCGTGGCCAGCGCGCTGATGTAGTTGCTCTCCAGGTTCAGGTACTCCAGGCCCTTGAAGTCGGCCAGCACCTCCGTCTGGATGGCGTAGATGGCGTTGTGGCTGAGGTTGAGGTAGCGCACCTCGGGGAAGCCCACGCCGTGCGCCTGGATGGTGCGGATGCGGTTGCAGCTGAAGTCGAAGAAGCGAAGGCTGCGCAGGTAGCGGAAGTCGTGCAGGCTGAAGTCGCAGCCCGTGCCCAGGTTGTTGTGGCTGAGGATCAGCACCTCCGTCTCCGACGTCAGGTTCTTGGGCAGGCAGGCCAGCGAACGGTTGTCGCAGCGCATCACCTTGGCGTCCAGCTGGATGTACGGCCAAGGCTCCACCGTGCAGCGACACTCGATGGGGCAGGACTTCTCCCACAGGGAATTGCCACCTATCAGCATGGCCGCGGACAGGAGGAACAGGGAACACAGCCAGCATTTACACAATGGCGCCCTGATTGATGGCATGTCCACAGCTGCTGTCCTTCTGGGCAAGGCCTAGGATGTCAGTTTTGCAATTGTCAGTGTGGGTTAAAATGTCAACTACCTTCTGTCTTACTCTTGCCTCCTATAGTCTAGTTCTCTGCTAGTTAGTTGGACCACTCTGAATTGCTCGAAAGCTGACTTGACCGAGGGATGGCGCCCTGATTATGGCATATCCACAGCTTCTGGCCTTCTGGGCAAGGCCTATGAAGTCTGCTAGCGGCAACTTACTTTTGTCTTATTCGTGTCCTCTTGAGTTTTGTGCTCGGCTAGCTAGTTGGTTCACTTTGAAGTTCTCGAGAGGTAACTTGTCCAAGGGATGGCATCGCTGTCTGCAGTCTTTGGCTGCCATCGATTGGCAGGAAGCGCGGAGGAAAGTACGGGATGTGCTAACGCAGGAATGGTGCCTTGATGGATACTGTTCTGGATTTTTTTGTTGGAATGGAATCTGCAATCCGCAAGAGGCAATTTTCCCAAGTGACAGTCCTGTAGCTGCGGTCAAGTTCTTCGGCCTACTAATTGAAAGTCTTTAGGATCTTGGACTGCTGTCATGAGCATCTTGGACGCCTTTCCTACTACCCATTCGGTGTTAAAAAAACTGTTGCTGAAGACTAGAGCGACACCAATTAATTGCTTTTACATGCTTCGCGGTCGACCAATTACGAAGTTTTTGGTGCACGTTGCACTAATCATAGTTTGCCACCGTTCGCTGCCCATTTGGAGATTAAACTGACAATGATGACGAAGTGGAAAATTCGTCCGCTAATCCGAACTGACGTTACAATCATTAATGCTGGCCAAATCCATTGATTTTTCTCGCACTCGCATCTCCAGAACCTTCATCAGGTGCCTTAAAGACTTCTGCCTGCAACGGCCAACTTTAGGCTGATCAGGTTTCAGCCAAAGATGTTTGTAGTGGTTTGGTACAAATGGTTTCCACCCACAAGTTTCTATTGTTGCAACAAAATTATGGGCTTACCAACCTTGTTCACTCTCATTTTTTAAAGCTCCATCAGCAAAGTTTTTGTAATGGTGCTGAATCGCATTTTATTTTCAAGAGGAAGGCTTTGATGATTTTTTTGGAGAATCTTAATGATCCTTTGGTCATTCGAAGCACGTTCGGAAATCCGCATTCTTGAGGCCTACATTGTCCATACGTTTGCCAGGAAATATTGCGGATGGAATACGGTTCTCTTTGTCGTTTCTGACTGGGCACGTATTGCTTGCTGGGCGGATTTGCTCTTCCACATCATGGTCCAATACAACTGGAAATACAAAGGAAAAAAATCCATAAATTTGCAATCAATTTGAAGGAATAATGGGTCAGAAACCCTGTCATGAAGGCAGACATGCCATGTTGAGCACACCAAAAGCAGTGAAAGAATAGTGGGAGTTTTATTGCAACGACTATGCTTTCATGAAGGAATGATGCTTTTCCAACTGCCCAATCATCTTTGCGTTTGCTGTTATTTGAACCTAGTCGATTTCTATCCCAAGTAATGTCAATGCACCGACAGTAAATTGAAAAAATGACGTTTGTATTTGATTTCAATTGAAATGGTCATACGCAGTGCGAGTTGTTCATGAAGTACCCAGAGATACCATCCCGCATGACCGTGAATTGTTCCATACTCGGTACACTTTCGGGTCCGGTGATTATAAGAATTATCACGATTAGATGATTTCTATAAATTCTGAATGAAAGGATTGCGTTTGGCGATATCGTTTGTGGCAGCGTTTCCGGAATTACTGGATTGTAATGCACCCCCATCCAATTTGCTCCAAAAGCGAAATAGCTAAAGTGATAACGCCAGTCTAGTATGTCATGATTGTGGGAGCAAGATATCCAGGCGTGTCACCTGACGTTACCTTAAACCTTTCCATCAAGGTTTTTCAAAAATGAGTAGAGAGATAGCGATAGATGAGCAGTTGAGAAAAATGGAGCAAAGTGAAAGCGCGCTTTCTGAACGTGTTGTAACCGATGACAGATCACTTTTAAATCCGCTTGTTGTGAAGCTTTTGGAAGACCAAAGAAGGCAACTCAACCTCATTCGATGAGTAAAGTAAATATCTTTTCTCGTCTTTTAATGCGGCTTTAAGGCGTGCATCCGACGCGTATTAATCAACGTTTCACCAGTGACTGCACAGCTTTGTTCTTTCCGGTTGGCTTTAATTTCGGCTCCAACTACTTATGTAGCGGCAATGAGCCTAATGGTTGTAAATGGTTGTTGATGTGGCGCTTTTTTCCTCGCTGCGCGTGTCGCCTTCCCATCAATCCTGCCATTTTCATTGATTACTCGCCAGTTGAGCCTATCGTTACCGTTCGCAGTATTTGCCCTCGTTTCCAGGAAGATTTATACGCCTCGAGGTTTTGTTAGTATTCTTACTAGCAACACCCGTGGGACAGTGCCGAGCAAACGATGCCCTGTTTGCTACTTTGGCGCGTGCTAATACTTGCACGCTTGCGAACCTTAAAATGCAACATCACTGATGCCATTGCCCTCCTTTTTCAGTGCATTGTGTAATAGATGGCCTACACTATACTATGCATTAGACAGTGGTCAAAATGCACAATCTAGCTCTGCAGTAGATTTTTTGTAGTAAAATGACAACAATATTGACAATTTAGTTGAGCAATATCTGGATATTATTGCCAGAGAAATATCATAAACAAATTATAATCACTTATTGAACAACAAAGCAAGGGTTTGTTGTTAACATTTATTACCTGCATTGGTCTTTGTAATTTTCACCTGGCAGATTTTGTTTGAAAACTATGAATATTCCGGTCACATGTTAGCGTTGCGCTGGCATGATTTTCATAAAAAATTAAATTTATTTATTCTGTGTACGGCAAGTTTCAAGAAATTTTCTGGAACACAGGTATTTCACATTTATGGGACCAAAAGTTGTGTATATTCACCCTGAAACATTTTTTTAAAATATGGCCCACACGTAGGAATAATATTAGCTGCTTGAACGTGCGCATAAATAAATTAAATAATGTAAAATATCATGAGCATAGTTCATGCACCTTGCTGATACGTTAGATAGAGCTACATTGTATATGCGATGTTTGGTGTGAAGAAAATACATTTAGGGTCAAAAACTCGCTAGTATTTTTGCCTGTTAGCAATTAGGAATAAACGCAAGATTAAAGCGAAAATTAGAGGCAGATGCTTGTATTAAACTGCAATTCAATAATTTCAACTTTAACAGTGTAAACTTGCTAATTAGCTAGTTATAATAAACCAGATGAACAAGCTTTGGAATTGGCTCCTGCAGATTTCAACTTTACATGAAATATCCATGTACAATGTACATGTAGACTTTGTACACGTTTGCGTGTAACTGCATGTGACCGCACTTGTCATCACAACGATAACATCTAAGACTGTATTTAGCATTGTAATGTAGCGCACAAACATAGCACATTGGCCTAACAGGGATGCAGGTATACAGGGTGCAAAACTTTATTTGCAATTGGTAATTTCTTCGATATTTTTGACATGTACAGCATGTCTTCCAACGCGCCTTTCATTGTGACTATTGTAGAGCTAGATTGTGCATTTGGACGATTAGGTTGGCTAATAATGACATCACTGATTCTGAGCAACTAGGTCCAACAGAGAACGAGCATGTCTATGACTTCGACCAACTTCTGCCATTTCGAAAAAGAAGTATTTTTGCATACTTCTTAGAATAATTGCCTGCATTGATGCATTTTTATGTGGTTAATTGAAATGTTATATCCTCTGTTAAAAACGCTTGCCGCCATGATCATAGCTAAGATTCCATCCACCCATGCTCTTTGGATGCTCTTTGTTTGAAAACACAGTGGGATTGGATGAGTCTGATCCTGCAACAGGAGCAATTAAGAAACGACATGATACTGTATATGCACCAAGGTTTTAGTGAAATGCAACCGAGCTGTTTAATTACTTAAAAGCCCTGTATCATATGTTTGCTTACGTTTCCAGTTGCTAGATGTCAAACACTGGCTGATTAATTGCAGAGGCTTCTGAATTTTCTCAGAAAATAGTCTAGCAGTTTGGATTACAACACCATCACTTACATGAAGTGACCAGCACATGACACGACTGTATCATGTCCCTGAAGTTTGACGTTGGGGGAATAAGAGCATGACTTTTAAGAGATTATTTGCCTTTGTTGGTTTAATTGCTATGAACTAGAAAGAATTTCTAGTAAGAAATTGCTAGCTATTATTGTTCACCTTGGCAGCAACATTGTACATGGACAAGTATCATATACCATTATTGATTCTGAAGTCTGCTTGAATGGCAGCAACAGAAAACCTTTTGAGTTTGTTAGCATACATAACGGAGAAGATTTGCCAGTTATTGTTTATTTCACAGAAATTAAAATATGAATACCCTGGTTTTGGTTTATGATACGTTACCCTCACTGTGAAAGCATTATGTGCCATGAAGCCATTCTCGTATAATGTTCACATTAATGGAATATTGATGCGAGAAACTCCCTCATTCACACGGTGTTTGTTATTTGAACAAAAACGGGAGTGATAATCGTATTTTAATGCGTATCCATTTGTGAAGAGAACAAGCCAGTTCTGTCATTAGCCACCTGAGCTTGGTAAACCTGCAGGAATCCAAAATTGATTGAACATTATGCGATTTCACAGCGGTGATGCCACCTGCTGTAAGGTGCTTGGAAACGATAGATGTAATGGATGATTTGATGATGAAGTAAATGATGGTTTAATACATTTACAAGACTACATGTATTTTAAAATCCAGGTCAAGTTTAAAGTCGACAGTCTTGATAAAACATCTTATTCACAGCTAAAAATGACATTAAACCCTGAAAGACACGTGCGGGTTATTTAATAACACAGTAATTCACCGGACCATGCAGTTGTAACTTGTGCACTAATAGTTGCAGTTTTCTGTGAAGTAGGGCCCGGTTGTCATTTTTTGTATTCTAAACAAGTTGAGTGGAAATATAACTAGTTTGTGACAATTGGAGAAAAGCATCATAACGTGAAATGCATGTATATCCATATTTTAGCCTGCTAAGAGCTTTCATGTAACAACGAATGATAAGAAAGGAAACGTCGAACAACAACTGCAAATAAGAATGCTTTCAGTTGACATTGTTTTGCGTCCAAAGGGACTGTAGGAATTTGACCTTGCATTCAGCATGGACCAGATACAACAACTTCCAGTAAACAAGAAAAATTGCCACTTTATGTGGCATTTCTTGAAGTGGTCTGGCAGACAATGCAGTTAAAAGTAATCACTTGAAAGCCTCTTTGGCAATGTTTGCTCAAGTGCCTGAAATTGAATAAATGGCCAGAAAGTGACCACCAGAACGTGCCAAAACGCGACCATAAGATACCGAAAATAGCCATTATCCACACCTCGTATTGAATTTGTTTTTGTAGAAAATTCTGCTAGTGTTGTGTCCATGCGCATGTACCGATAGGCTGTACTGTGGAGTTATAAAGGCTGCAAAACAAGTTGAAATTGTGGTAAATAAAAGTAAAGGTCATGGGGTGACATTATCGATATGAATAATGTATCGCCAATTCTGCGGTAGAAGTCGTTGTTATTTCGAGGTTTGCACCCACGTGTTTTGGTTGAGAAAATTGCTGTTGCACGGCTTCTTCTGGAAAACTAATGGCCGTGTCTGGATAAGAGCATGCATGCAAATCAATTTTTGTAGCTAGTCCTGGAGAAGCTGCTTTCTGAGACCCGAATTACTGTTAAATGTACTTGATGTGGGCGTAAGTAAGGCAGTCTCCACTTTCGGTAATTGGGAAAGACATCCCATTTGCTAAAAACCCACAAATCCATCCTCGGTTGTACCTGCACTGAAGCGAAATGCGCACCTAATTTAGAGGTTTTTGATACCAGGGGATTTGAGCGAAATGGAAGAACAGACGAAAAAGTTCTCTTATCCTGAGCTTCAGTCGGTTTTCACGCCATTGAACACTGTTGGATTCTGTAATGGGCATCTTAAATCGCGCCCTTAAGCAACCTCGTTTATGGGTGCCATTAGTTTGTAAAACTTTCGCAGGTACTCAACCCTGTTTTGCAATCCTTAGTAACCTACTAATTGTCATTGTTTGGATTCCTGATGGTTTCAAAAACAAAATTCATTGAAACCTCAATGAACAAATTGATCTTATATTGATGATCAGCAATGCACCGTTAGAATAACTGTTCCGAAGTTATTCCGCGATTAGAGATGCTATTCGCTCGAGGGCATTCTTAAGTCTTGATTGGGCCCATGAGAATCAGACTCAAGTAAAGGATATTTTCAATTTGTGCAAATGTTCTCCGAAAATCGATTGGTTTGCTTAGTTTGTTCCGGGAGATGCTGCTTTTGGAGTTGGTGAAGGACGGTGTATAGTATTATGTTGAAATGTCACGCTAGCACCAATACGTGCATAAACAGAAATGAAAGTGCAGCTGAAAGCGTGTGTACCATGCCATTAAGCACAAGCCAATGTACACAATAAATTTATGCAAACACAAGGGCCAACGTTAATAAACTATGACATGCTGCCTTTGGGTTTATTTGGCATATGTTCTGCTATAATCCATATAGTGCATCTTAAATGTCGAATATTTCTCTGTACACAGTATTCACAGTATACATCCGGTTGGGATAAGGGGCTAATTTACCCTGAGTCGCATCGCAGTGCCCATGGTGGCCATAATTGTAATCTTGATCCTCACTGCTCTTCTTGTGCAGCCTATGTGATGTTGTAATACAGGCACACGTCTGTAATAGCACGTTAGCATGTTATTGTATGTGGTAATGTCAGGAGGCATTGCTAATCTATCATTGCAATTTGTTTTATGTGGCATTCTTAATGTATATTGTTATTCAAATGCACAACATTTTTTATTGTCCTATTAACTCCTGATCAGGCATTGGTGTTACATGTACCTATTGCACATCCCCAAAAACCATTGACGAGTACATATCTTATCTTGATGCATTGCGTACATGTGCAC